>JAKSZU010000009.1:66763259-66998259 GCA_026018925.1 Tupaia tana | reverse complement strand
AATAGTTATGTCACTGGACTCCCACACTGGACTGTGATTTGAGTCCTAGACATGGCAGCTTAAAACTCACACTGAGCACGTGTGCGTGTGTGCCCAAAATCCCAAAAGGAGAACAGAAGAGAAGGGATTGCAGCATGGCCATCCCCTTGGAGGTGATTTCTTGCTTTCTGTCTCTCTGTCTCTCTCTGTCTCTCCAGTGAGCACACATGCCCTATGGCAAAAATCTCTCTTAAAAAAAAAAAAAAAAAAAAAAAAACAACTAACTTTAATCTCAAAATCACATATCGATACACCTATTTCCTTTTTGTTGACTTCACTTCAACTTAAATGCATGGTTTGTTAAACAAAACTGCAAATATTTACCATTTCTCTTACACGTAACACACAGGAACAGCTTTAACAGAAATTCATTGATATACCTCCCAAACATTTTTTATTAGAAATAGAGATATCAAAACAATCCTGAACATATTTTTGATACTACTGGTAGTCAGCACCCACACCACTTCAAAAATTAAGAATTTGTGACAATATTCATTGTACTTGCTACCTTAACAATTTCGACTGCAGCTCTTTCACTAAGCGAGATGGATAAAGCACGCCATTTTGCTTTTCCTTCTTGAGATTTTTTTGTTGTTGTTTTACTTTTCAAAAGCACACATGCTGACACCACTGCCAACTGACACTTCTTGCCATGCTTTCATCTTGAAAACTCAAATTCTGTTTTGAGTACTCCAGGCTTACGTTTAAATGACAGTGCCTTAAAAAGAGAGAAAAAAAAAATTGTGCTCCATTTTCCCTCTTGTTACCTGAAAACATAATGGGTGTACATAGATTAAATCTGTTCTTACAAATGTCCAGTCACATTTACCAGCTGGAATTCTTTTACTTAATGTGTGGGTATTTGCATTGTGATATTTAATTGAGACATTTATATAAATAGAAGGTTGTTGATTTAAGACAAATTTGAGAGCCTCTAAAATTAATTGTTGTATGTTTGTCCTTCTGGTGGCTACGGAAGCTTCATATTTTCTTTGGACATCATTAGATGTCATAGCTGTTAAAGGACAATTTTAGTGCTATATGAGTTTTGCCATTTTGCTAACACTGGTACGCTCCATGCATCCACCATCCCACTGGAATTATTTATTCCATTCATATTAATTTTTGTTACAAATCTAACTCATGGAGGAGCTTCTGGGTGTTTAGGTTCACATTCTACTTTCAGGCTATATATTTTGTTTTCATCATTTGTCTTTGGTGGCCCAATAATCATACCTGTTGACCTTGTAAGTATCATATCTTCATCAGCTTCAAGGCCCCAGGTAACAGTAACATCACCTACTTTTTGTACTTCCTCAAATTCTTCCAACAAGAAAATTACGAGGAACTTTAACTTCTGTGGAAACTACCATCTTCTCCTGCAGCCTTACAAAACATATTTTCTTACCAAAAGTGGACTGAAACAGAAATAAATAATAAAATAATTTGAAAATTCAAAAATACTAAAATTAAAAGATATTTTTAATAACCCACAAGTCAAAGAAGAAATGACAAAAAGACACTAGAAAATATTTTGAACTGGAACCAGCAGTTGGCATAATGGCTATGTCGCTGAACTCCCATGTAGTCAACTGCGGTTTGAGTCCTGGACCCGGTGGCTTAAACTCATGCCGGGCATGTGTGCGTGCTTGCCCAAGACCCCGAGAGGACAATGGAGGAGAAGGGACTGTGGCGTGGCCATCCCCCCTGGGGGGTGATTTCTCACTTTCTGTCCTTCTGTCTCTCTCTCTCTTTCTGGTGGTCTCTCTCTCTTTCTATAGCAAAAAAACTCTAAAAACAAAATATTTTGAACCAAATAAAAATTAAAATACAAAATAACACAATTATTCAGATGCAGTTAAAATCATGCTTCAAGGGAAATTTACACCACTAAATGATTACATTAGAAGATAAGTTCTAAAATCAGTAATCTAAGCTTTCACCTTAAAAGACATATAAAAAGAATAATAAAGCAAACACAAAATAAGCAGAAGGAAACAAAATGAAAGATCAGTTTAACAGAATATAGGAAAAAATGTTTTTTTTTTTTTTTTATTTCAAAAGCCATTCTTTGAAAGAGTGAATAAAATTGAGAAGATTCTATGTGGACTGATTTAAAAAGAGAGATTTAATCTCTAGTGAAGATGCTGATTCTATGCTAAAGAAACCAAAAATGCATGTGACCTAAAATTTAATCTAAGCTCTGAAATTAACTTCCAGCTTGAGGTAGAACAAGCTGCTAAACCTCACTGTATTTTTTTATCTTAAGAATATATTGAGCCAGCAGGTGGCATGGTGGCTAAGACACTGGAATCCTACATGGTCTACCATGGCTCAAGTCCCAGACCTGGCAGCTTGCTTGGGACAGGCAAGTGGCATGCTGGTTAAGGCACTGGACTCCAATATGGCCAACCATGGTTCGTGTCCCAGACCTGGCGCCTGGTGGCTTCCTTTCTCACTTTCTCTTCTCTCTCTGTCTCTCTCTCTCTCTCCTCTCTCTCGTCACATTTTTAAATAAGTGATAATAAATAAAATTGAATTAAATAATTATTTAAAAAAAGAATATATGGTATAACACTCTTGTCCAGACCAGATGACATCAACTTACTTTTCCCTCCTCCTCCTCACTAATCACTATCATGAACCCTGGAAACAGCACAAAAGACAAAGACTACTGTGATATGTGGTAAGCAAAGAAACTGGTCTGGGATTCCCAGACTAGAGGAATTGCACAGCTTCCAGGGTATCTTGCATTCTGCTACACAACAAGAAGCCTATAAAGACCTGTGTTTCCCAACTTCAGACCTAGGAAGAAAAGGTAGCCTCCCTGGGTCTTATTTCTCCACCAGATCCCTCAGATAAAACCACTCAAGTCTGGCACAATGGCAAGGGAAATGGAGTGTTCAATTGGGAGTCTAGCTAAAAGTAAATAGCCTGGGGGGTGGGGACCAGCAGTTAGCATAATGGCTGTGTCGCTGAACTCCCATGTAGCCGACCACGGTTCAAGTCCCGGACCCGGTGGCTTAAACTCACGCTGGGTGCATGTGCGTGCGTGCCCAAGATCCCGAGAGGAGAGCAGAGGAGAAGGGATTGCAGCGTGGCCATCCCCCCTGGGGGTTGATTTCTCACTTTCTGTCTCCCTGTCTCTCTCTGTCTTTCTGGCGAGCGCACACGCCCTATAGCAAAAACCTCTCCAAAAAAAAAAAAAAAAAAAAAAAAAAGTAAATAGCCTGGGGAAACACTTTCATTCCAACTAGGCCCAAGACTCCTCTCTCTCTTAGTCTCTGGGGACAGGCAGATTGGCTAAACCAGCAAATACAGCACAGTCAAAACAAAGGGCCCAGTAGGTGAAGTTTCTTTGTCCTTATAGTATGAGATTATCTTCCCCACCCAGAGACACCCACCTTAGCAGGTAGCTGGAACAGAAAAATGGGACCCAGTTGTAGAAGGCGGACTGGTTGGATAACCCATTTTGTCTCTATGAGGCCTGCGACTCTCCTCTCCTGCCCAGGCACACAGAAGTCAGCAGATGAGCATCAGGTGAAAGGGACACAATCATGGCAAGCTGACAGGTCTAAGAAGCCTCTTTGTCACCATAAACACGCACTGTCTTTTTCTTCTCAGAGATACTAAAGACCAATGGAACTTGCAAAGAGGATGCAGCCATGATAAACAATCCAATTAGCTTCTTTAGTCTTGTAAGTGTGAGATTTTCTTTCCTGGCCCAGAGACACCAAGGCACACAGAGCCAGTACAAGGACACAGCCATAACAAGCAGCTTGGACACTTTATTTTAGTCGGCTAGACTTTCCATCCAGTACAAAACACACAGACACACACACACACACACACACACACGGCATGTGGCCAAGTTCTCAAAGTCTATATGTAACTGGTATGTGAGAATCTCCTTCACTGAACACAGAAACATGGGAGCATTTGAAGACACCTATTGTGAGATCCCACCAGAGTCTTTCCCACCTCAGACACTCTGGGATCAGGCCTGAAGAAATTGTTCCACTCCTTCAGGCAATTGCAGGGCAAGAGCAGAAGACAGTGAGAGTTCTGAGGCAAGAGATAAACAAAACAGACCAAATGACAACACAGTCTCCAAAATTTAAAATGTTTTTGAATCATTTTGAAATAGCATACAAAGATAGGTCAAGACTCTGACTAACAAACTTAAACAAGGTACCTGCCTTCTAACTTAAAAATTTAAGTATGACTGAGAATGTCCTAACACAATAGACCAAAAGTCTATGATCCGATTGAAAAATCATCATTTATGACAGGAACCAAGAAAATTGAAACTGTAATTGTGGGACCAACAGATGGTGTAATGGTTACATTGCTCAACTCCCATGTAGTCAATTGTCCTTCAAGTCCTGGACTTGGTAGCTTAAACTCACGCCAAGTGCATGTGTGTGCATATGTGCCCAAGATCCAGAGAGGAGAATGGAGGAGAAGGGATTGCAGTGTGGCCATCCCCTCTGGAGGGTGATTTCTCACTTTTTGTCTCTCTGTCTCTCTCTGTCCCTCTGGAGAGCGCCTGTGCCCTATAGGAAAAATCTTTCTAAAAACAAAACAAAACAATCTGCAATTGTTAGGTAGCAAAGAATGTAGTTCACATTTCTCTTTCACAAAGAGTTGAAGAGCAACAAAACATGGTGTTGAGCACAAAGTTTATTGAGAGAGATAAATACACATTCCACAGATGGAGCCACTGCAAGAGAGGTAAACAGACTTTGTCTCCTTCATACAGTTCCCTTTTTATCCAGGTGTTTTAGACTAGACCTTTTGTTCCTCAAAGTATGTGCTCAAAGCCTCCTCCAGCTTGTTACTTTTTATCTTGTTTTCCATTTCTGTTTCTTATGAGTCTCTTGACCTCAGGTGGTCATTATGAGTTTGAAGGAGTTACAAAGTAACCAGTCTTACAAGTCCTCCTTAACCCCTTGTGTTCTGGCTTGTTCCCTGATCTATGCCTGCCTATTCATGTCTAATTCCTAGCAAACACATAGCAGAATGAGAAAAGACAATCAACTAATGGCAACAGAGACTTTAGAGCAAAGAAAATTGCAAAAGATGAAGAAGATTTTTAAGAACAAAAGGATCAACCTAAGATAATGAGATCTCAAATTTGTAAACACCAAACAAAAAAGTTTTAAGGGGTGGCAGGTGGCATGGTGGTTAAGGTGCTGGACTCCCACATGGTTGACTGCAGTGCAAGTCTTGGACCTGGCAGCTTGCTTTCTCACTGTATCTCTCTCTATCTCTGACCAAATATAAAAAATATAGTAATGAATTAAATTAAATAATTCTCAAAAAAAGAGAGTTTTAAAATATTTAAAGGAAAAACCTACATATCTGAAAGAAAACAGAAATCCACAATTTTAGTTGGCCCTTAAACAGCCCCTCTCAACAATTGGGAGATTCATTGACTAGAAAATAAGCAAGAATATAGAAGATCTGAATCATACCATCAAATAACAGGATCTAGTTGATATGTATAGCACACTCCACCTATCAAGGCAAAAATAGTGTTTTTTAAAGAACCCATGGAACATTTACCAAGATAGATCGTATCTAGTGCTATAAAATACATCTCAAAAAAGGAAAAAGATTGAAATCGCACAGTGTGTTCTCACCAAAATGGAAACAAACTAGAAATCAGTAACAGAGAGACTCTAACCAAATTGAAATTAAACACCATGCATCAATAACGTCAAAGAGAAACTCTCAAAGGAAATAAAGAATGCAAAAATTGAGGGAAAGCATCATTCTCAAAATACTTGCAATGCAGCTAAATAGATGCTGAGAGGGAATCTTATCACATAAAATTCTTACAGTATAAATGAGACAAGGTTGACTCAACTTCCTAGCTCAAGAGAGCAAAATAAATCTAAAGCAAGCAGGAAGAATAAAATAATAAATGTAAAAACAGAAATCAATGAGATCAAATAAAGAAAAGGATAGAAAGCTTGACAAAAATACAAAGAAAGAAAATATAAATCGCTAATATCAGAGAAAAAATAGACGTTATTACTACAGCTCATATAGTCATTAAAATAATAATAGAACACCGAACAACTTTATGCTCACATATTTGGTAATTTAGAAGAAAAGCACCAGTTCCTTCTAATACACAAACAACCAAAACTAAACCAAGATGATATCAATGACTAGAATAGAGTTACATCTGTAAAATATTAGGTTGTCAGGGAAAATCATGTTATTTTTTTGTTTTTCTATGCAAACATGTGTCATGATTTTCCTGACAACCCAATACATTGAATTCATAATTAAAAGTCTCCTAAAAAGTAATTTCTAAGCTCTGATTACTTCAGTGTGGCATCCTAAGAAAGAGGATGAAACACTTTCCAACTCATTGTATGAGCCAGCATTAACTTGACCCCCAAACCTAACAACAATCTATAATAAAAGAAAACTACAGGAGCCAGCAAGTGGAATGGTTGCTAAGGTGCTAGACTCCCACATAGTCAACAATGGTTCTAGTCCTAGACACAGTGGCTTGAGAATCATGTCGGGCACGTGTGTGTGCATGCCCAAAATCCTGAAAGGAGAATGGAAAAGGGGAATTGTTGTGTGGCCATCCCCTGTTGAGGGTGATTTCTCACTTTCCCTTTCTCTGTCTCTCTCTGTCTGGCTCCAGAAAGTGCATGGACCCTATCACGAAAACCTAAAAACAAAAAATGAAAACTTTAAACCAGTATTTGATTTTGGCAGTGACTATGCAAACCTATACATGTGATAAAGTAGTGTAGAACTAATCACAGACATACATAAATTAGTACAACTAAAACTAAAGAAATTAAGTAAGACTGGTAGTTTTTTTTTTTTTTTTTTTCTTTTTCTTGGAGAGGTTTTTGCTATACGGCACGTGTGCTCGCCAGAAAAACAGAGAGAGACAGAGAGACAGAAAGCGAGAAATCACCCCCCAGGGGGGATGGCCACGCTTCAATCCCTTCTCCTCCATTCTCCTCTCGGGATCTTGGGCACACACGCACATGTGCCCGGCGTGAGTTTAAGCTACCGTGTCCGGGACTCGAACCGTGGGTGACTACATGGGAGTCCAGCGACATAGCCATTATGCTAACTGCTGGTCCCCAAGACTGGTAGATTTTCTTTTTTTTTTTTTTTTGGAGAGGTTTTCACCATAGGGCGCATGTGCTCGCCAGACAGACAGAGAGAGACATAGAGACAGAAAGCGAGAAATCACCCCCCAGGGGGGATGGTCACGCCACAATCCCTTCTCCTCCATTCTCCTCTCGGGATCTTGGGCACGCACGCACACGCGCCCGGCGTGAGTTTTAAGCCACCGGGTCCGGGACGCAAACCGTGGTCGACTACATGGGAGTCCAGCGACATAGCCATTACGCTAACTGCTGGTCCCCAAGACTGGTAGATTTTAATCAATGTTAATATCCTCTTTAAGATATTGTGCTATAACTGCAAAATGTTATCTTTGGGGAAAATGTCAAGAGTAGAAGGAATCTGTCCATATTATTTCTAACAACTACATCTGAAAATCTACAATTATCTTACAAAAAATCTCCATTGAAAGTATGTGTTATAGTACAAAGAAATGAATTGATGAATAATAGATTTATGGAAATTGAGAAAAGTAAGGTACCCTAGGGATCATCTTGGCCAGAACCTTCTTTTACAGATGAAGAAATGGAGACAGATAGACTTTTATTTCAAGGTCGTAAAGAAAGTGACAGAGACCAAAACCTGAGCTTGTCCCATCTCTGCCATTGATGCGCTTTGGCCTTGTGCAACTCACTTAACCTCACTTAGCCTGTTTCTTTATCTACAAATTAGGGATAATAGAATCATTCCCAAGAACCTTACAAGGATTCTTATAAGGATCAAATGAGATAACCTATGTGAAATTGCTTTTAAAGCTATAACGTTCTATCTTTCTCAGAATAATAGAAATAAAATAATAATTATGAAAGTGTTTTTAAAAGATAACAACAGTGCCATATAAATGTGAGTAATTGCAATGAAGAACAAGATGTTCAGAACAGATTAGTAAAGGAAGTTTTTCTTTTTTGTTTCAAAGATTTGTAAGCTTTTTTATTGGATGTAAAGAGTTCTGTTATAGAAGATGTGGCTTTTTTACCTAATTTAACTTGACCCATAGGAAGCTAATTATTTTGTTTCATTGAATCAAGCATTGTTTGATTTGATTCCTTGGATTTACTATCTGTGGTATTTTTTAAGCAAAATAGCAAAAAATATCCAAAATAGATGGTGTTCATGCATATTTTTCCCCTGTTCTCAAAAATATGTGTGTTTGTTTGTTTTTGTTTGTTTTTGTCATAGGGTGTGGACATTTGCCAGAGAGAGACAGAGAGTGAAACTGAGAAATCACCACCCAGGGGGATGGCCAAGCAGCAATTGCTTCTCCTCCGTTCTCCTCTTGGATTTTGGCCACACATACACACACTCCCGGTGTGATGTTCAAGCTGCCAGGTCAGGAACTCAAGCCTTTGTCTTTCATGTGGGAGTCCAGAGCCTTAACCACCTTTCCACCTGCTGGCCCCATAACACTTGTATATGTTTTGCAGCTAATTACTGCTGAAGTATATTTTTAAACTAAGAGTTTATTCAGGAGCTATAAACAGTCATATTTTTAAAACTTGAGAGATAGAAAGTTTCAATTAAATTATTTTGAATTGACAGTATACTAAACCACAAACACAAATTTGTATCAGGCGAAGTTTTAAGTGGCATACCTGTTTGTTTTCCCCATGCACAGGCCATATTAGAAAAAAATGTAATAATTTTATGGTTATATTTTGAAACATTAGGTCCTTTTTTCTGTCTTTTCCATGTGCCCATTGACTAAATTAAATGACCCATAATGATAGTATTCAATTATTTTAAGAAAAGATGAATCAGCTTAGTACCCTATTAACCTTGAATGGTACAGGGCTATACAAATTGCTAGCTAGCAAACTTTTAGCCATTAAAAAGTACTTATTTCAGGGGGAAAAAAAAAGAAAAATATTGTTTGTGTTCTATTAAATAGCTCATTATGTAAGTAGCATTTTTAGCATCTTTATTATCCAGTAGAAAAAAAATCTGTCCTAGTCAACTATTTGTAAAATGAAAGTCTTATAGGTCCACTCCTGCCTAGCCAGTTTATAATTTGTAACGCTTACTATTGAACAGGGTGTATTTGCAGGGGTTTAACATATCTCAATATGAGAAGATCTTACCTCTTATTTTCTGTGACTAAGTATTTGTATTTATTTAGTTATTTTGAATTTCCAAACAAATGTTTAGACTTGCAGTAACCATGCCTGAACATTTTTGAAAGTTTTAAAATGTATGCATGATATTTCTTGGAAACCCGAAGAATAATAGAAACATTTCAGTTTGTCATATTAATAAAGTTCAGTAATCAAAATGCAGTCTATGCATTAAAGTTTTAGATTTCCATTAATATAGCTTCTGTAAGCCATCTCACTTTAATAGGTTGTATGCCTTTCCTTAATATAATTCAAACATCCTATACAGGTGAATTTAGTTGTTAAGACATTAAATGTTAATATCTTCCTGTCTCAAGAGACTCAAAGGTGCTGTGTTGAGGTTTTGCTGCTATTAAATTTATAAAAATTTACAGCTGTAAATAAAATTGTAAGCATTTAAACCACATGTAGATTAGATCATAAAACAATCTTTTTGGTTGCTATGAAAGTCGAATACTTGCTGAGTTTAAACACATAGTTAGAAATGTGTAACGATGCAGGCAGCATGTATAGATTTTTAAACATCAAACTCAACGACTAGTCCTTGTAGGACAAAAATAGTATTTCTTTCGTGTTTGAGTGCCAGCTTTGTCTGTGATGCATAATTCTGTTTCACTATGCAATTGTGATTATCTTTGTAAATGCTACCACCCTGTTGAACATCATCACAAAATTACACTGACAGGAAGGCCCAATTTTATTCCCTAATAAGCAATATTCATGCATGAGGAAAAAGGAAACAGTTAATTCTGGTAATCTCCAGTATATTATTATAAGATGGCATGCAACACTGAAGGAACAAAAACTTAAATTTGCCTTCATTTTTTTTTTTTTTTTTTTTTTTTTTTTTTTTTTTTTTTTTTGTGAATGTCGTCCAAGGATGCAATATGGTAGAGAAGAATAGTTAAATACACATGCCTTGGGATCTGGCCCTTGTTTGAATAGTCAAAACTATTCCATGTAATGATTATATATCATTTGAAAAATTATTGAGCCATAGCTTACTCATCCATAATTTTGAGAAAATAATAATACATATGTCTTAAGGGTGTTATGGGGATAAATGAGGTATTACATTAACATGAAACCCGGCACATAGCAAGCATTCAAGAAATTCAAGCTACCACATCTGAATGTGATACATCTAAACATTTAAATCACTTGGATAATCTACTTAGTCTACTAGGGGCACACTCAAAACATGGGAGTGATTGTTACTGGAGAAGCTAGAAATAACTTAAGGTGCCAATATGTAAGAAAACAAGTAGCTAGCATAGTGGCCTGCGGCTAAGATAGACATTAATTTAGCTCTGGCAAAGAATGATGACTTGCCTGACACTTGAGCTGGGAGCCAGGGAGAATAATGCATGTGAGTGTGTGTGTGTACATCTGTCTATAGTTGGCTAGGAAATGGTAACAGAGAAAAGAGAACAAACATGTTAATAAACTAAATTGCACTAATGTTCAAAAGGCAATAGAATCAAATATATAATGGGGAAAAACTCATAATTGCGAATGAATTCTTTGGTACCTTTGTAAATTCCTCAAGTCGGCTTTGTGTTATGGGAATTTGCCCTACTTAGTCCAAGGAGAAATTCTGACCCTGAATAATAGCATATGGAAGTGGATGTTCCATCTGTAGATATCATGAGTGAATGAAAATTAAAAAGATTTGTGCCTAGATAAAGAAATGAATAATTTTTTAAAGAGCACTTAATGTGTAGATTAATATAGCTAAGGACAAAGAACATTTAATTAAATGCTAAATTAATCTACATTTAAAAGATACTGAGCTTTTCAGTGTGTACAACTAAGATACTACTTAACAGACTCAGCAACCAATATATTTCAAATGTTTTTAACAAAAATTTTCTTGCACAGTTTCAAGAAATGTAAGAACACTTTGCTAGAATTTTAGTAGATAAAACAACAATCATTAAGATGGCTGAATAATCCAGTGGCAAAGTTCTTTTACAGTTCTTCAATAAATTATCATAGTGTAAAAGGAGATTGCAGAGTAGCTATTAAAGTATCTCAGATGTGTAATTTTTAGTGTGTTTAGTAATGCCCTCCAAACCTATAATAAAGATCAATGGGTTACAGAACAATCTGATATTTAAAACACAGCCATTATGATTGTGTTGCATTCATAAACATGTTTTAAGCTGTTGATAATGTAAAGTTTGTCAAGCAATGAAAATTGTTATTCACCGTACAAACATACCCAAGATAGTTAGCATCAAAAGAGAACTAGATATGTCAAAACCTCCAGACATTCTTGCCATTTGTGACAAAAGCTGCAGTGCAAAAATGGCTTGTCTGAGACCCCTGAACTAGTTGAAAAGACAGTGCCATTCAAAACAAAAGCCCAAAGGTAATTTCTCTAGTAGAAGAAATGTATTTGGTAAGTAGAGCAAAGTATATAGATTACTAAAGGCAACAGTTCTGACATTGCTATGAAATGGTTATACTAGAAAGATATGTATTCCTTTAATTCTTATAAATACAACTGAATTCTTTGATACCTTTCTAATGAATGAGGCAATAGCCGATCCCAGATTCTAGAGGTCATAAAATTGATCAAAGTAAAGATCATTACTCATGCTTGAAACTTAAGAGTTTTATAAGAGTTTTAATGGTAGTGTCACACTTTAAAAATGTTTATCAAGGTATAGGAGTCCTTCTATCGAAAAATAAATGCTTTCAAACCAACCAAGGAACTTTAAAGCAAGCTATGTTTTTAAAGCCTTAAATGCATTGCAAAAGAATATACAGATCATTCTCTGAACTGTTTCCATGGAAATGAATGTATTTAATATTTTTTCCAGCATCTGCTTTTCCAACAATGTTAATGAAATTAAACTATTTCTCCATACAGAGCAGCTAAATATACAAGAGTGTTTTTTTTCTGGTAGTTATTAGAAAGAATATATAATTACATTATAAAGAATTATATAATTCACTAGAAGTTTACTAAAATAATCAATACAAAATTCTGACATAAATTTGCTGAAAACCATGTATAGAATTCAGTAATGTTTCTTTTGAAGTCAGTATTTTTCTAGATAAAATATCTCACAAGCAAAATTCACAAAGTGATTGCTGAAAATGAATACATTAAATTCTGACACATAGTGCCTAGAATTTTTCTAAGATCTCAGATTCTCAACAGCTTCTAGAGTTATCTCTAAAGGTATCTCCACGCTATCTCTTCTGCAGTCACATAGGTTGTTATCTATCTACAACTGGCTGATAGATATCACTCTTATTAAGTCTGCAGGAGATTATTTAGAGACTTCTTTAAATACTTTTAATTAATTTGAAAGTTACAGTCTCAAATTCAAGATGTATTTATTGTCTCTGAAATTTCCAGGTCATTAGTTAGCAGTCTATTATGTTTAAATTCACTAACCACATGCCATTTTTTTTTTCACTCTCTGGCATTTAAGAAGTTTTCTGGCATTTAGTTTTTTCCTGTGTACCTTCATTTTTCATAACACAATACAAGATTGTTTGCTCCTTTTCAAGTCTTGTGAAATAGAGATTCAGAAAATAAACAAATAAAATTTCATGTCTATATAAATTTTGCTCTACTTTCACTTCCTAAATTCATAGTTTTTTTTAAATTAATGCTGAAAAAGAAGTTTGAAGCTATTAAATATTTCTTGTGAGTCACCAGAGAGATACAGTGAGAAGAAAAGTGAGAAATCACCCCTCAGGGAGCATGACCACATCGCAATCCTTTCTCCCCTATTCTCCTCTTGAAATTTTGGGCACTCAAACACACACACGTGCCCTACGTGTGTGTGCACCAGGACTCAAACCACATCGGCCATGTGGGAGTCCAGCACCATAACCACTATGCCACCTGCTGGCTCTCAAAATTCAAATTATTATTGGATGGTGCAGTTTTATTTACTATAAGAATTTTAGATTACTGCAATTTTCACACTCTGGATAACTATAGAAATTAAGTAAAGTGTGATTTTAATATAGTAGATTATAAAATGAGACTATAGAATTAATTTTAACATAGTATCTACATTAACTTTGGACCAGTCACTTTATCTACTAAGTGCTCATCAATCAGAATCTCATTTCATGACATAATTGTGAAATATAAAATTCCATTTAATTCATTTGGGCTATTTGTGTATTAACACAAAGATGATGTTTGAATCAGGCTTGTAATGCCTACTGAAATTGTAAGTTAAAATATGATTATTGTCAGTTTTTCTATTCTTTGTGTTGGCCCAGAGTGTAAATAACATGGAAGAATACTGGCAACATTATAGACAATCACAGCAAAAATATAAACTATGATAGGAGCCAGCAGGTGGCATAGTGGTTATGGCACTGGACTCCCACCTGGCTGACTGTGGTTTCAGTCCTGGACCTGGCAGCTTGATTTCTCACTTTCTCTCTCTCTCTCTCTCTCTCTCTCTCTCTCTCTCTGGCCCTGTAGCAAATTTTAAAATAATAAGAATGATAAATAAAACTAAGTGAGATGAGTGATATGTAGTACTTGGGTATAATTTGGAACTGATATTTGTGAATTAGGATACTAACTTTTCAGTAAGCACCTTTTTTAAAGTCATAAAAATAAAGAAACTGTTGGGGACCAGCGGGTGGTGTGGTGGTTAAGGTGCTGGACTCCCACATGGCTGACCACGGTTTGAGTCCCAGACCTGGCAGCTTGCTTTCTTCCTTTCCCTCTCTTGCTCTCTCTGTGTCTCTCTCTGGTCAAATTAAAATGAATGAATGAATAAAAGTAAATAAATAATTAAAAATAAATAAAGAAAGAAAGAAACTGTTTGCTTTGCTTTCTAATCTTTATCTAGCTTTCAAGAAGTTTTCATTTTCCAGAAAGTGATCACCAATAAAGAAATGAATTCTGTAAAATGAAACAAAAATCTAAATTTCATGAAATTATTCAATATCAGATTGTAAATAATAAGAAAAGAGTTATATTATCATTTAAGTTTTGTTTTAAAAAACTGCAAATTGTGGCGTGTTAAAGCATGTAGACTATACTTACATTAGGTATAAAGGTTTTAAAAGGCCATTCCATAGTTCTATCAAGTCAGCTGCTCTAAGGTAGCAGAAAACGTGGTTAAAACCTGTGAATTCCATGAGCATTGGCCCACTGATTCATTTCACCTTTTTTAAAATGAATTTCTTGATAGTGGTACTAATCTCTGACATCCCTCCAGGAATGAGGTATTGATTTTGATTTACTACATTCCTAGGTAACAGCCATGCTAGTCGGTTTAACTAGGCCTTTTCCTCCATAATAACCCTTGTTCTACATATCATAGAACTATTGTGGGGATTCTACCAGTTGCTGAGCATATCCATTCCAATTATATAGTCCACAGCTGTACAAATAACCATAGGATGGGGTCAGGGACCCACTAGGCCCATTAAGAGATGGATTTGAGGGACCAGCAGTTAGTGTAATGGCTATGTCACTGGACTCCCACGTAGTCGACCGCGGTTCGCGTCCCGGACCCAGTGGCTTAAAACTCACGCCGGGCACATGTGCGTGTGTGCCCAAGATCCCGAGAGGAGAATGGAGGAGAAGGGATTGCGGCGTGGCCATCCTCCCTGGGAGGTGATTTCTCACTTTCTGTCTCTTTGTCTCTCTTTGTCTGTCTGGCGAGCACATGTGCCCTATGGCAAAAACCTCTCAAAAAAAAAAAAAGAGAGATGGATTTGAGCTAAAACACTATTGGTCACCTGATCTCCATGAGCCCTTTTTCTGACTGGTGGGTCACAGTGATTTTTGTGTCTTCTGGAATTAATATCAGTTCAGAGTTAGGGTATAGGAGTAAGGAGAACACTGATCATCCATGGCATGATTGGGCACTAGAGATACACAGAAATCTGCATTGGATAAGCTTCATTAACCATCTATAAGAAGCAAAGAAGGACAGCTCAGTGGCATAGCAGTAACACGCTGTCTGAGAGGATGATGACTAGTTTGGTTCCCCAGTAGATGTTTACATGCACTCATGTATGTGCCCATGATCTTGGATGGCTGGAAGAGAGGGGGAAGAAGAACACTGCAATGTGAGGCCCTGTTGAGGGTGCTTATCTTTCACTCAATTTCTCACTTTTGTGAAAGAAATGAATAAGCTTTTTTGTTTTTTTTTAAAAAAAAGAAGCAAAAAAAAAGAAGATGCAAATAAATGGGTGACTGCATATATAATAACTTAAAACACTTTCAGAAAATGAACATAACAGGATTGGTTGCTCCTGACACCACTGGACAAACTGGTGAAAGAAAAAAGATGAACTCACAAATTCAGATTCCCAGCCTAAGCACCACATAAATGATCTGAAGCTTCCATGCATCTTGAAGGAGACACCATCTGTAGCCTCAGACAGGAGATTGCTGAAGATGAAATGCAGAAGAACTTCATACTGTGACTAGCTGAATTACAAAGCAAGTTGAACTCTAGGCCTGCCTGGGGGCCTAATGTTAAAGTGAGAGCACTGATTAGGAAAGAATGAGATTTTGTAAAACGGGCTGAGCATATACAGGAAGAACTTGGTGAAGCTGAAGACATTGACCTCCTGAATTCTGATGAGTCTTTTAGGCCAGTGGAAGAGATTTACCTATCCTGAGTGGAATCAGCCTCCCCATTTCCCAAAAGAAATGGCCTTCCCATACCTAGTGGGATCAGCCTCCCCATCCTAGGTACAAGTAGCTTCCTTCTCACACTGGTAGAGGAATCCCCATTTCCACTAGTAGTACCTTCCACAAGTCTTAGGGTATTAAATCTATAGAATATTTTGCCTCTAGAAAGCAAAGAAACCAGCTAGGTGTTGTGATACCTTTTTATTGATTATAGGCATGATGTAATAAATTACCCTTTATTTCAGAAGGGATTTCTGAATGTGATGTAGACCACTTCACTGATGGGTCGAGGCCCTAAATTTTCTTGGTGTCCAGCTTCTAATCTCTTGAGCACATGGATTTTACTAAAGCCTTCAAAGCACTTGGCAAATGAACTCATCCAGTCTGGTTAACATGGTGTCATCCATAGAGTGGACTATCGGTCAGACAGTGATACAATGGTAAAACATGATACTCTACTTGGCTGATCTTTGTGGAAAGATTCTGTATTCATATCTGGAAACCTCCCTGAGTACGTCAGTCATGTGTATGCCCATGATTCCGGGTGCTCTCAAGCTGAAGCAGTCTAGCAACACTGAGACCCCACGGGGAGTGCTGTCTCTCTCTGTCTTTCCCTCTCTCTTCTTGCTTATGAAAGAAGTAAATAAGTAAACTTTAAGAAAATATAATAGACAGGTTGATGTCCTGAATGATGTTCAGATGAGAAGGGTACTGTGGGACTATATTGAGACAAAGCCATAAAATTAATGAAGCCATATGTAATATATTTCTTGACCCTAATTTGAGACCATAGCTAAAAACTCTCAATTCCTATTTGAGGGCAGTTTGGTAACTTTCATCCCAACCATTTCCCTTATTGACTTAGAACGCTCCTAGTTTACAACACGCACATGCACATACAAATATACACAACTTCCAGACAACTTGGAGCCAAATATCTGATGATGATACCTTCTTCCTTGGACCCACAGAATTATTCAAAAGACAGAATTGACAAGAAACCCACAAAGCCTAGCTCACCTCATCTTGTTTTCCATATAGAAATTGTCCCCCTATGCCAGCTTGATGTAACTTTTACCCTGAGCATGCCAGCCCATGTAGCCCTACATGGAAAACGTATCTTGTTTGGAACTTTAAGAAACAAAGATTTCTGCCTTTTATTTGTCAAGATTGTCATTATGTTATGCCCTGCCATTAAAACTTAACAAATGTTAAAGATAATAAAATATCCTGGGGCAATATCAGGGATATAGTCATTCTAAATGAATGTGATCGTTCTGATTCGGATATTTCTTTTTCAGGAAGCAAAAGAACAGTTTTTGCTAGATCAAAGGGCAAATACTCTGTTCCTGACCCAGGATAACCTGCTCTAGAAAATATGCTTCTGATTCAGCAGCTGCAATTGGGATTAATTTTGGTTGAGTTTGTGATAATCTACTGAGAGGCTGCCAAATTTGATTTCATTCCCATAAAAGCCAAACTGGTAAATTAAATGGAGATATGATAGTGATGACCCCTATATTCTTTTTCTTTTCTATTTCTTTATTCTTTATTGCTAATAATTTACCATTTCAGATGAGGTGAGGATTGTTTTAGAGGCTTATACTTATTTTTTTTCTATGATTAGGTCATCGTGAAAGTCATAACATATTCTGTTTTTCTATGAAAAAATGCATTATGACTTTCCAGATGACCAAATATAATGGTTCTTAACCACATGACAAGAACCCAATGAAATACACACAGTAAAAAATATCAAATGTAGGGAACCAGCTGTTAGCGTCATGGCTATGTCACTGGACTCCCATGTAGTCGACCGCGGTTCGCGTCCTGGACCCGGTGACTTAAACTCACGCCGGGCGCGTGTGCGTGCGTACCCAAGATCCCGAGAGGAGAATGGAGGAGAAGGGATTGTGGCGTGACCATCCCCCCTGGAGGGTGATTTCTCACTTTCTGTCTCTCTGTCTCTCTCTGTCTTTCTGGTGAGTGCACGCGTCCTATAGCAAAAACTTCTAAAAGAAATCTAACTTAATGGCAGGGACAAGTTTAGAAATATCGATAATAACATTGAATGTTAATAGATTAAATTCACTGATCAAGAAACACAGATTGGCTGAATGAATAACAAAACAGAATCCCTCTATCTGTTGCCTGCAAGAAATCCACCTCATGGATAAAGACATACATAGACTAAAAGTGAAGGTTAGAAAAAGATACTCCATGCAAACAGAAACCAAAAAAAGGGCGGGAGTAGTGGTACTGATTTCAGACAACATAGGCGTTAAAACAAAAACTATAAGAAGAGACAAAGAAGGGCATTATATACTACTTAAAGGGCTTATTAATCAAGAAGATATAACATTTATAAATGTCTACGGACCCAACTCAAGAGCACCCAAATATGTAAAGGAAAGACTGCTAGATATAAAAGGAGAGATAGACTACAACACACTAATTGTAGGGCATCACAACACCTTTTATCGCCTTTAGACAGATCAACAACACAACAAATAACCAAAGAGATTCAGGACCTAAATGACACCATAAATCAGATGAACTTAACAGACATCTATAGAATTTTCAACCCCAAAGTATACATTTTGCTTGCCCCCCACATGGTACTTTTTTGAAGACTATCACATGATAGGGCACAAAACAAGCCTTTACAAATTCAAAGGCACAGAAACTATATCAAGCATCTTCTCTGATCTTGATGGAATTAAGTTTGATATCAATTTCAGAAAAAACCCTCAAAAATACACAAATAAATGGAAACTCCTGAATGACTTTACAACTACTGAAAAGATTAAGACTGAAATAAAATGATGAATAGAAACAAATGATAATGAGTGCACGAGTTTCCATAATCTATGGGACACTGCAAAAACATTCATAATAGGGAAGTTCATAGCAATTAGTGCGCATAAGAAAAAGATGGAAAGGTGGCAAATGAATAACCTAACGTCATGCCTCAGGGAACTGGAAAACAAAACAAAACAAAACAAGAATCAAAAAAGGCCAGGAGAAAAGACATAATAAAGATTCGAGCAGAAATAAATGAAATAGAAAATAAATGAACTATACAGAAAATAAATGAAACCAAAAGCTGACTCATTGAAAAGATAAACAAGATTGACACACCATTAGCTAGACTAATTAAGAAGAAGAGAAAAAGAAACCAGATAAATCAAATTCACAATGAAACAGGCAATATTACAACAGACATAATGGAAATACCAAACATCATTGTAGGATACTGTGAGCAACTATATGCCAACAAACAAGAAAACCTGGATGAGATGGACAATTCATGGACATATATACCCTACCAAGATTGACTCAGGAGGATGTAGAAAGCCTAAATAGATCGTAAAAAGCAATAAGATTGAATCAGTAATAAATAACTTCCCAACAAAGAAAAGCCCAGGTCCTGATGGCTTCGCTTCTGAATTCTACAAAACTTTGAAAGAAGTAACCCCCACTCTACTCAAATTATTTCTAAAGATCTGAAAGGAAGGAACCATCCCAAATTTGTTTTACAAAGCCTCCATCACCCTCATTTCCAAAACAGTAAAGATATGACAAGAAAGGAAAACTATAGACCAATATCTCTGATGAATATAGATGCAAAAATTCTCAACAAGATACTAGCAAATCGTTTGTCTTGTCTTGAGCTACTGATAGGATAGGTTCATGTACCTACTATTTGAACAGAATCTTAACCTGTTTCCTGGCTTTAAGTTTTAAGCAAAACTCTCTTAGCATTTCTTTGATTTTGATTTATTTAAGTTCAAACTGCTTTTCTTGAAATTAAAAAATATACTAAAACATTTTAAAAATAAATTCTGTAATAACAACAACAATAACAAAAAGATACTAGCAAATTATATCCATCAACATTTTTTAAAAAGTATTCATCACGACCAGGTAGGCTTTATTCCAGGGATGTAAGAGTGGTTTGACATATGTAAAATCATAAATGTAATACTCCATATTAACAGAAAGAAAGATAAAAGCCACATGATCATTTGAACTGATGCAGAAAAAGCATTTGACAAAATACAACATCCTTTCATGATTAAGACTCTCAGCAAAATCAGCATAGAAAGATCATTCCTCAGCATAACAAAAGCCATCTATAGCTAATGTACTGAATGGGGGAAAGCTGAAAGCTTTTTCAGTAAAAACTGGTACAAGACAAGACTGCTCACTTTCTCCACTTCTTTTCAATATAGTGCTGAAATTCTAGCCAAATGCAATCAGAAAAGAGAATAAAATATAATGCATTCAAATAAGGAAAGAAGAGGTGAAGTTTATCTGCAGATGACACAATTGTATACATAGAAGATCCAAAGGTAACAATGAAAAAACTTTGCAAAGTAATAAATGAATAAAGTAAATTGGCAATATACCAAATCAACTTACAAAAATCTATAGCATTTTTATGACAAACAACAAGCAGACAGAAGTAGAACCGAAGAAGTAATCCCATTTACCATAGGTGCCAACAGTATAAGATACCTAGGAATAAATCTAACCAAGGGAATCAAAGACCTCTACAAGGAAAACTACAAAAATCTTTAAAGAGAAATTGAAAATGACACAAAAAAGTGGAAGGACATCCCACGTTCCTGCAGTGGAAGAATTAACGTAATAAAAATAGCAATTCTATCCAAATTAATCTACATATTTTATGCAATTCATATCAAATTACCAGAGACATTCATCACGGATTTAGAAAAGACAATCATAGAATTGGTCTGGAATTATAAAAAATGCCGTATTGACAAAGCAGTCCTGTGCAAGAGTGGAGTGGGCAGCATCTCACTCCTAGTCCCCCAAATATATTACAAAACTGTGATAATGTAAATGGCATGGTATTGGCACAAAAACAGACATGTGGACAATGGAACAGAATAGAGACCCCAGAAATAAACCCTAAAACATACAGTCAACTGATTTTTGACAAAGGGTGCTAGTCAATCCACTGGGAAAAGGAAATCTCTTTAGCAAATGGTACTGGGAAAATGAGTATCCACCTGCAGAAAGATGAATCTGAACCCCTGTCTCTCACCATTGACAAAAATCAACTCAAAGTGGATCAAAGATCTAAACCTGAGACCTCAAACTATAAAACTACTGCTGAAAAACACTAAGGAAAGTTGCACACATTGGGGTAGTCAAAGACTTCTTAAATAAGATCCCCAAAGCACAAGCAAAAATCCCAAAAATAGACAAGTGGGATTACATCGAATTAAGAAGTTTTTGCACAGCAAAAGTTACAGTAATTAGTGTGAATTGACAACCCTCAGAATGGGTAAAGGACTGATACCTAGAATACACAGGAAACTCAAGCAATTTACCTGTAAAAAAAGTGATTAATCCAATTTAAAAATGAGAAAATGAGGTGATCAAACAACTCTTTAAGGAAGGCATATGAACAGCCAAAAAGCAATAAAAAATATGTTCAAAATTCTTCATCTTAAGGAAGATGCAGATCAAAATCACAATGAGATACCACCTAACCCCATCAGAACTGCAAAGATTTAAAAAAAAAAAATGATAAGTGCTGGTGGGAGCATGGTGAAAGGGGAACTCTCATACACTGCTGATAGGAATGTAAAATCGATCCAGCCACTGTGGAGAACAATATAGAGGTTCCTCAAAGACCTGAAAATAGAGCTACCATATGATCCAGCAGTTCCATTCCTGGGTAGCTACCCAAAGGATAAGAGAATGCTCAGTCACACTTCATAGTGCTTGTACATCTATGTTTATTACAGCATTATTGACAATTGCAAAGACATGGAACCACCCCAAATGTCCATGAATAGAAGAAAGGATTGAAAAAGTGGGGAACGTATACTCTATAGAATACTCCGCAGCATAAAAATCAACAGGACCTTAGCATTTGATGGAAAGTGGATGAATATGGAAGATTTACTGCTGAAAAAAGCAAGCCAGGCTATGAAAGAGACATTGTATGTCTCCACTTAACATATACCAGCTATCCACACTCTGTGATGGAAAGTGAAAGATTTGAGGACATAGAAGCATTGAAAATGGTTATGGATACTGGAGACAACGAGGGAAGAGGGTGGAACAAGGGGGTGAGTGTAAGAAAAGAAATTAAGGAGGAAACTAAAGGGGCAAGACATTTATGGGACACAGAAATGGATTATTATCTTAGATGATAACGTGTTTTGTATCCTCAACTGGACTGGTGTGAAATTTACTCAAAATTCAATATAAAGCTAAAAAACAAAGTTAAAAATCTGGGGGAGGGTGACAGCTGTTGTAGCTGCCTCTCTCTCTCTCTCTCTCTCTCTCTCTCTCGAAAGAAATTATTTTTAAAAAGATGAATTGTTATTTTATCATTACAATGTTTTCTAAGATATTTAATGACATCAGGAAGTGCTCACAAAGGGTATAATATGAAAGAAGAATCTTGTATATGTGATATATGAATAACTGCATTATATACATATACATGGAAAATCTTTAAAGAAATATGTCAGGGTCAGCCTGTGGTTTTCTGGTTAAGGCAACTGGATCCCATATGGCTGACCCCACAGATCAAGTTTCAGACTTGGTGGCTTGAGAAACACACTGGACACACGTGCATACATGCCCAAAATCTTGAAAGGAGAGAGAGACAGAGCAGATGAGATTGCAACATGATCATTCCCCATGGAGAGTACTTTCACACTTTCCCTTTCTGTTTTTTTTTTCTCTCTCTTTCTCTATGACTCTCTATAATGAGCACATGCACCCTCTAGCAAAATTAATATGTATATATTTTAATAATTATTATTTCTGTGTGAAGAAAAAAACAAAACTTTTATGCTTAAAAAAAGTTAATGTATGGAAAAAGAGTAAAAAAGAAACATTTCAGGCCAACTGGTGGCATGGTGGTTAAGATAGCTGGATCCCTTGGGAACCAGCAGTTAGCGTAATGGCTATGTCGCTGGACTCCCACGTAGTCGACCGCGGTTCGCGTCCCGGACCTGGTGGCTTAAAACTCACGCCAGGCGCGTGTGCGTACGTGCCCAAGATCCCGAGAGGTGAATGGAGGAGAAGGGATTGCGGCGTGACCATCCCCCCTGGGGGATGATTTCTTGCTTTCTGTCTCTACGTCTCTCTCTGTCTGTCTGGCGAGCGCACGCGCCCTATAGTAAAAACCTCTCCAAAAATAAATAAATAAATAAATAAATAAATAAATAAAGATAGCTGGATCCCACATGACTGATTATGCAGTTTGAGTCCCAGACCCAGTGGCTTGTAAAACACACTGGGCACGTGTGCATGTATGCCCAAAATCCTGAAAAGAGAAGGGATTGTGGTGTAGCCATACCCCTGCGGGGTGCTTTCTCATTTTCTCTCTCTCTCACTGTCTCTCTCTCTCTCTTTCCCCAGCAAGTGCACAAGTCCTAAAACAAATTAAAGCAAAAACAAAAAAACCTTAAAATTATCCAGGAAACAGACCAGCTAGTGGCACAATGGTAACACAACTGGCCCCAAATTGTAAAGGTCCTTCCCGGGTTCACATCCCGGGACCTCCCTGAACACACCAGGTGTGCACATGTGCCCATGATCCGGGATAGCTGAGAGTGGTAGTAAATTGTATTGCGGGGACCCTGTGAGGTGCCTTCTCTTTCTCTCTCTGTGTCATAGAAGAAAAAATAAACTTTAAAGGAAAATGTATGTTAAAAAAATATCAAGAAAAAAAAGCATTGCTTTTTCATAGAAGCAACAATAAAACAGTTAATTCTTTAAAATTTAGGACCTGGAAGATAAAGACATACCATTTTAAAGTGTTGGAAAGCATTGGTAAGTATTCATTCTACAGTTATTATAAATATTCTTAAATATGAAGGAACATGAAGACATTTTCAGGTTAATAAGATATAAAAAGAGTCATAGGCCATTGATCAGCATTAAAAGAAATACTAATGGATTTTCTTCAGGAATAAGAAAAATGGTGCCACAAAATCACCATGAATTCAGAAAAAAAGGAAAAACTAACAGGGCAAATACATGGATAAATCTAAATCTAAATGAATATTGCCTGCATAAAGCAGTACCTATAATATATTGTAGGATTTAAAATTTATATAGAGTTCAAATATATGATGAAGCTAACATAAGACAAAAGAGAGTAAATAGAAGTAAGTATTTTATTTATAGTTCTTTAATTGTCCAAGATGTGGCAAAAGAAGTCATTTATATCTTAATCAAGTAGGAGAACATGTAAGTTATAACATTCTGTAGGACATCGTCAAAATAATGGCAATTGGTGTATAAATAACAAATTCTTAGGGGCCAGATGGTGGCACAGTGGTAATGTCACTGGACTCACATGAATAAGTTCATGCCTGTGATCTGAGTTGACTGAGGCTGGGTAAGAGTAGATTGTGCTATGAAGACCCTGTTGGGTGTGCTTGTCTCCATCCCTCTGTCTCTCTCATGGAAGAAATAAATAAATACACTTTAAAAAATGTTTAGATGTATAAGTAGATTTATTAATATAATTGATGATTTTAAGTGAATCAATAAAGAAAAAAGAACATAAAGAGGAAACAAATAATAATATTTCTAATATAGTTGATCTTATATTTACCAATCTACTGCCACTAAATAGACTTTTCTAGTTATAAGGTAAAAATTGATCAAATAAAACGTGGTTTTGGAAAACATTGTACTGCTTTCAAGACGTACAACTAAACTAAAAGCACAGAAAGGATTACAGTAACATAATGAGAAAAGATACATTTTACAAGCAACCAAAAGCAAGTTGGTTTAGAAGACCAGGTCCATGACCTGGTAGTCAAGGAAGTCAGAGCCCACATGGCCAACCTCATTGTTTGAATCCTATCTTGTCAGCTTGAAAAACTACACTGGGAGGTTGAGGGGCCGAGCTAGCCCGTGACCTGGTGGTTAAGAAACTTGGATCTCACATGGTTGACCACCCGTTTGAGTCTCAGGCTTGAGAGCTTCAGGAACACACTGGGCACCTGTGCATGGGTGCTCAACATCCTGAAAGAAGGGACAGATGGAAGAGAAGGGATGGTGGCATGATCATTCTCCATGGGGGAATGCTTTCTCCCTGTCTCTTTCTCCGTGTCTCTCTGTTTCTCTCTCACACTTTTTTTAAAAGAGAAAGCACACCAGTCGTGTGTGTGTGTGTGTGTGTGTGTGTGTGTGTTTGTGTGCTGCAAATCTCAACAAGATGAAGAAATGAAGCAGAAGCAATTGCAGCATGACCAAGCCTCATTGATGAGTGCTTTCTCCTCCCCTTTCATCTCCCTCTCTCTGTCTTTCTGTTTCTCTGGCACATACATGAGCCCTTAAGCAATAAAAGAAAAGAAAAGAAGAGAAGAGGAGAGAAGAGGAGAGGAGAGGAGAGGAGAGGAGAGGAGAAAGAGAAGAGAAAAGAAGCAAAGTGAAGAGAAGAGAAGAGAAGAGAAGAGAAGAGAAGAAAAGAAAAGAGAGAAGAGAGAAGAGAAGAGAGATGAGAAGAGAGGAGAGGAGAGGAGAGAAGAGAAGAGAAGAGAAGAGAAGAGAAGAGAAGAGAAGAGAAGAGAAGAGAAGAGAAAAGAAGAAAAGAAAAAAGAAGGAAAGGAAAGGAAAGGAAAGGAAAGGAAAGGAAAGGAAAGGAAAGGAAAGGAAAGGAAAGGAAGAAAAAAGAAAAGAAAAAGTTGATTTAGCTATACCAATATCATGGCTTCAAAATCATGTCGGGTGTGTGTATGTGCATACCCAAGATCCTTAAATGGAGAATGGAGGAGAAGGGATTGCGGCATGGCTATCCTCACTGGGGGATGATTTCTCACTTTCTGTCTTTTGTCACTCTCTGTCTTCTAGCACATGCATGTGTACTATAGCAAAAATCTCTCAAAATAAAGAAATAAAGGGAAATAAATAAAAACAATTATAGGTGCTGGCAGGTGTCATAGTGGTTAAGGCACTGAATTTCTACATGGTCAACCATGGTTCAAGTTTCAGACCTGGAGATTTGCTTTGTCACTGTCTCTCCCTCTCTCTCTCTCTTTCTCTCTCTGTCTTTCTCTGGTCAACACATATGCCCTGTATCAAATTAAAAAATAATAATGATGATAAATAAAATTAAATAATTATTCTTAAAAACAATATAAAGTTCTGCTAGTATCAAATATTGGTCAATATGTGAGAAATAGGAAACTATATGTATTGATGATGAAAGTATAAGCTGAGATAGCCATTTTGGGAAGCAATTTGTAAGCATTTAGGGCAATTAAGCATGCACATGTAGTACAGTAGTCCTCCTTATCAGTGGTTTCACTTTCATGGTTTCAGTTACCTGTGGTCAATAGTGGTCCAAAAATAGGTGAGTATAGCATAGTAAAATATTTTGAGAAAGATAAAGAGAACACATTCACATAACTTTTTTTTCTCTTTTTTAAGAGAGGTTTTTTGTTTGTTTGTTCACTTTTTGGCTATAGGCCACGTGTGCTCACTGGAGAGTCAGAGACAGAAAGCAAGAAATCACCCCCCCAGGGGGTCTGGCCATGCCACAATCCCTCTTCTCCATTCTCTTCTTGGGATTTTAGGCACACATGCACATGTGCCTGGAGTGAGTTTTAAGTCACCAGGTCTGGGACTCAAACCATGGTTGACTACGTGAGAGTCCAGCAACGTAATCATTATACCATCTGCTGGTCCCCACACAACTTTTATTATAGTATACTGTTAAAATGATTCCATTTTATTATTAGTTATTATTAAGCTCTTTCCCTAATTTATAAATTAAACTTTATAACAGAACTATGCTTGTGTAGGAAATCACATAGTATATAACAAATTTGGTACTATCAATGGTTTCAGGCATTCATTGATTTGGAACATATACCTCATGGATAAGGAGAAACACCTGTGTTTATTTTCATTTGGGGAGAACTGATATATTGACTGCATTAACTAGACCAACCAAGAATACATGGCATTTCCATTTATTTAGGTGTTCTTTCATATACTTCAGCAGAATTTTATAGTCTGCTTTATATAGGTTTTGCACATGTTTTTTCACCTTTATCCCTAGATAAATTGAATTATTCCATCAGGAAATATAGGACAGGTATTGTGGGAATTCGTCTTCCATGAAAAAAAATTTTTCTGACATTCGTAAATTTTTAAATTCCCAATTTATTCATCTAACAAGTAGTTGGCAGTCTGTATAAGACAAGAACAAGTTGCTTTAAAGAGGAACAATCAGAGAATTAAAAGGGTGCTCTCAGAAATTAAGAATATGTTTTTAATTTTAAAATTTAGATAGAGCAGAAGATAGTACAAGAGAAAACTCTCAGAAAGCTGGAGATAGTAATGTTTTTTTTTTTTTTTTTTTGAGAGAGGTTTTTGCTATAGGGCGCATGTGCTCACCAGACAGACAGAGAGAGACAGAGAGACAGAAAGCGGGAAATCACCCCCCAGGGGGGATGGCCACGCCGCAATCCCTTCTCCTCCATTCTCCTCTCGCGATCTTGGGCACGCATGCACACGCACCCGGCGTGAGTTTAAGCCACCGGGTCCGGGACTCGAACTGCGGTCGACTACATGGGAGTCCAGCGACATAGCCATTACGCTAACTGCTGGTCCCGAGATAGTAATGCTTTGTAAACACGCTATTTATTTAACTCTACTCACAATCTCTTTGGAGTAAGCAAAATCTACATGATAGGTCCTGGCCAAAGGAACCTAAGTAGAAATAAACCATCAATTACAGACTGAAGCATAGAAGAGAGGGTTTGAGTTCTTTATGCCTGTCACAGTGATCAGCAGAGACCTCATTTTTACATGGTAGTGCAAGAAGATCAAAGCTGCTAGAAATACTTTGCAGCTTCATAGAGGGCAGCTGCCCTGGAGGTTATCTAAGAACCTGCAGTGGACTTTGCTTGAGAGAGACATAAACAATAGTTTGTTAAGTCACTGAGAGTTGGATATGGTTTATTACCGTAGCATAAAATATATTATTCTAATAGAAAGTAAATCTTTCGAATGTGTATTCACTCAGATATATTCTTCCCTAGTAAATATGGGAAGTTTTAAAACTGTCTTTTTAGTTTTTAGTATCATAAAATTTTACAATTTGTATATATTGGTACTTGTTATTTTCCAGCCTGTTCCAAAGGTCTCTTTCATTCTGAAGGACCAGCATATCTCTTAGTTTAGAAGGCTCACTTCCCTGACTGCTTTGATTACTTTCTCTCCCCCATTTCCTCTGTTCTCTTTTCCTAAAACTCAGTTGTCAGATATTATAACTACTCGGATTATTTTTTATGCCTCTTATCTTTGCTATCATATTTTCTATTTCTTTGTCTAAAGGACAAAACTTCACGTAGGAACTTTATTTTCAAGCACATCTAATCTATCTAAAAGTTTAAAACAATTTTTTGTGAGTCATATGTATATTTTAATTTCCAATAATGCCATATTATTCTCTCAGATAATATAGGAATACAAAGGAAAGCATTATACATGAATAATATTATCTGTGGATATTTTGTGATTAACTGGATGAATTAATCAAGTTCTGTATCTTTAAAATTTTATTTATGGAAATTAAATTTGTGAAACAATTTTGACCTGGATCATTTGGGAGAAAAAGTTCAAAAAGTAATAGCTAAAATTTCTTTCAACTCAGAAATTTCAATTTGCCCACATGTAGCCATAGATGGACTAACAGTTCTAGAAATGTGAATATGTTTTAATCAGGTATGACACACTCTTATTATTATTATTATTATTATTATTGTTATTTTAGTTTTTGCTATAGGGTGTGTGCTCTCACCAGAAAAAGACAGAAAGGGAGAGAGACAGAGTAAGAGAGGGAAAGTGAGAAATCATACCCCAAGGGAATGGTCACATCTCAATCCCTTCTCCTCCAGTCTCCTTTTGGGATTTTGGGCACATGCAAACATGGCATGATTTTCAAGTCACCAGGTTCAGGACTTGAACCATGCAGCCTGCCATATGGGATCCTGTGCCTTAACCTCCATACCACCTGCTGGGCGCCCCCCCCCCCCCCCCGTTTTTTAATTTTTTCCATAGAGCAAGTGTGCTTGCAGGAGTGAGACAGAGGGAGAGAGAAAGTAAGAAATCACTTTCTAGTAGACTTCAAGCGCAGGTAACTTGTAAATACTAGGCAATGGAGAACACGTGATCCTCCATTCTCCTCTCAGGAATTTGGGTTCACACACACACCCAGCATGTTTTTGAAGCTGCTGCGATCCAGAACACATATAGCAGAGTCCACTGTGTGGGATGTAGCACCTTAACCATCACACCACCTGCTGACCCAACATACCCCTATTCTTATTAGCAATGGATTAGAAGAGATAATAAAATGTTAAATGACCGACCAAAGATTTAAATATGAGTACTACAGGGCAACATATCCAAATTATTCTTAATGTAATAAGAAACAAGTTGAAAGAAATCTGATTGTATCTTTGCCATACGGGCAATATAAAGACATAAACTGACCACCCCTCCCATAAAAAAGACATAGACATATGTGCTGAAAGGTCCAATGAGGGTTTTTATCCAAATAACTTTAATATTTATCCTTTGATTCTATTCTCTCAAAAAGAAAATCCTTTCTCTTTAATCAGCAGTATGTACATTAATTCAAACCGTGAATTGCCCTCTCTCAGAATTTGTACAATTTTTAAAATTTCCTTCTGATCTCCTCTGAGCTTTTCTTTCTCCGCTGAATAACTCTACACTGAAGCATGCCAGGAAACAGTATTAGTTAGTGTAAACTGTTTTATAACACTAGTATGTGCTAAAGGAAATTTTCTAAATATAGGGTTACTATTCCATAACGCTTCAAAAAATTGTACCATGATTTCTTAATGTTAGATAATATGTAGTAGTCAACATAAAACCTTTTCAGATACATACTAGGAAAATAAAATATAGCCTTGAAAGTAAAGAGGGAGATTATGAAAGCAAAAACTAGCCTGACATTGAGGAAAATTAGTTTATAGCATACATACACTCAGACACACAAACTTGCACCACCAGTACTAAAGATTACTATACTAGTTGAAAGTATCTTTTTTTTTTTTTTTAAGAGAGATTTTTCCTATAGGGTGTGTGTGCTCACAAGACAGACAGAGACAGAGAGACAGAAAGTGAGAAATTGTTACCAAACTCAAATCAGGTTCACTTGCCCAAGCGCTATGAAACCAAGCCATAGGCACATGGTGTGATGAAGAAAAGTACAATTTTATTGCAAAGCGCAAAGCAAGGAGAGCGGGCAGCCCATGCTGAAAATACCCAATCTCCCCAAGATGTTCCCCACATGCGTTTTTAAGGGCAAAAATTTGGGGCAGAGGTCCCAGGTGCATCAAATTCCTCTTCAGGTGTCTGGAACCCTTCAGCCTGGAGTCTTTGAGCTCACAACCAGCAAGTTCCAGCCTACAAAATATCTTACATATTGAAATGAATCCTTATCTTTCCTTTAAGTGAGAGTTTTAGAGGTCAAGTAGCCCTCATTTATGGTTCATGTTGGTCATTATCATAACCAAAGTCTGAAGACTTACTCCTTACTCTGGGCCATTACAATGTAAATGGACTTTATATTTCAGGAACCCTAGAAAATACATTAGGGGGTCCTTGCTTGGTTTCAAAATCACCCCTGGGAGTAAGGCTGCACCACAATCCATTCTTTTCCAGTCTCCTCTTGGGATCTTGGGCATGCACGCACATGCACCCAGTGTGAGTCTTAAGCCACCAGGTCCAGGACTTGAACTGTGGTCAACTATGTGGGAGTCCAGCAAATAACCATTACACCATCTACTAGTCCCCAGTATATTCTCTTTTTTTTAAGTCATTACTTTGTAGTTTTATTGATTTCTTTTTTAAACTTTCTGCGCTAATTGTGACAAACAGGAGCCACAAAGACAGATCTCCAGTGTGTTCTTAAAAAGAAAGTGGTGGGGCTGGCAGGTGGTGTGGTGGTTGGAGTGCTGGACTCTCACAGGGCCAACCACAGTTCAAGTCCTAGACCTGATAGTTTGCTTTCTCACTTGCTTTCTCACTTTCTCTCTCTCTCTGGTAAAATTAAAAAATAATAATGCAAATAAAGTTAAATAAATAAATAAATAAATAAATAAATAATTCCCTAAAATAAACAACAAAAAAGTGGCTACATGCATACTTTCATAAATGTTCCCCGTAGGACCAGCTCAGTCATATAGCTGTAGCATGCTACCCATGTGTTGTTGAATTCATGTGGAAGATCACAGGGTTTAGTTCCCCAGTAAACTTGTAAATACTGAGCAAGCATGCCCATTATCCTAACTGACTGAGAAGGCAGGGAGGGATTGCGGTGTGAGACTCTTGAGGGAGCTTGTCTTTCTCTTTGTCTCTCATTGAAATGAAAGAAATAGACAATTTTTTAAAAGTACTTGGAACCAGCAGATGGCATAATGGTTATGTTGCTAGATTCTCACCTAGTCGACCACGGTTCAAGTCCTGATCCAGCAGCTTAAAACTCACACCAGGTGCGTGTGAGTACATGCCCAAAATTCCAAGAGAAGGGATTGAAGCATAGCCATCCCCACTGTGGGGGGTAGGGGAGTGATGTCTCACTTTCTGTCTTTCTGTCACTCCTTGTCTCTCCCATGAGCGCACATGCAGTATAGCAAAAAAATCTCTCTCTCAAAAAAAAGTACTTTCTGATAACACTGAATTAAATAGAGTCTGATTTCAATATGCAGTCTAAGGCCAGCAGATGGCATGGTAGTTAAGAGGCTGGATCCCACATGGTAGACTGTGATTTGAGTCTCAGACATGGTGGCTTGAAAATCATACTGGGTGTGGGTGCATGTATGCCCAAAGTCCGGAGAGGAGAATGGAGATGAAGAGATTGTTCTGTGGCCATGCCCCAGGTGGGGATAGGTTCTCATTTTCCCTCTCTTTCTGTCTCTCTCTGTCTCTCTCCCATGAAAGCAAAGAATCTAAAAAAAAAAAAAAAAAAAAAAAAAAAAAAAAAAAATGCAGTCTATTTTAATTGGTATTTTGATACCATTTTGCCCATTACCCCGTTCAAAGCTACTTCCACACACAGTGTTAGGTATCTTTTACAGCAGCACCACACTTTCCAGTACCAGAATTTATCTTCATTTACTAGAGCTATTGTAACAAAGTAACACTAGCTATGTGCAGAAATGACAGAAATTTATTGTCTCATAGTCTAAAGACCTAAGGTCCAAAATCAAGTTGTCAGCAAGGTTGGTTCCTTCTGAAGAGGATGAGGTTAGGATCTGTTTCAGGCCTTTCTCATTGGCTTGTAGATGGCTTCTGTATCTTTTCACATAGTCTAATACTTTATTCATGACTCTGTGTCCAAATTCCCCTTTTCATGAAGACATTTGTAGTGCTAATGAATTAGCTCTTCATCCCTCACTTTAACTCAATTACCACTATAAAGGCCCTATCTCCAAATAAGTTTATATTCTAAGGTATGGTGGGGGGGGGAGGAAATGGCCGTTAAAAAGGCTTTAACATATAAATATGAAAAGTACACAGTTCAACCCATAATAAGGCCCACCTTCATACCTGAGGTACCTTTTTCTCAAACCTCCTTGTCACCAATTCACCAATCTGTTTCTTCTAAGCCCGTTGCCATGCAGCCAAACCATTATGCAGTGCCAATGAAGTGGCATAGATTTTTCAATCTACCTCTCCAACTCCAAAGAAAGAACAATCAAATGTAATACTCAAAATTCTGCTTACTACAAAAATTTCTCATCTTCTTTGGTTTTCTCAGTTACCCTCAGATGGCCTGCAATACTGCAGTAGTCAACTCTCAGCTGGTGCTGGTTTATTCTGCAGAGCTACCTTTAAATCAAGCTTATATATTTTTATACTTTGTTAACTGGCTAACTGGCCATAAAGAACTCCCTGTGTGGCCATAGCTGTGTATTGAGGAATATATGACAGTGCAGCAAAAGTAGATACAGTGGGACTTTGAGCCACCTGTTCATGTAGCTTTCTTGTGCTTTCAGGAACTTCATTTCGATAACGATTTAGTGTCACAAAACATACCTAGCTTTATGGTTTGGTGTACCAACTAGCATTCAATTCATTATAGACAGTGCAGTTCTTGGGGTTATATTACATTTATGATCAAGAATGTAGTTGTTATAAGGTCCAGTAGCAAATATGTACAATACCTGATGAAGTTTATGGTCTATTATAAGACTACAACACTTCCATACATGTGAAACAAAACAATCACCATGATTAGAATCAAGTCTCTTGGTGAGTCTAATCTCTGCAATTGACTCAGCAATGTGATATTGTTTCAGTCAGCTTTTTTAGTAGGAAGCATTAGATATAAGAGCTTGTGTTTGGACTTTCCTAACATAGTAATTCTCACTAGATTGATCAGGTTGCCAAAGTGGAGCTCTTTCTTTTTTGACAAGCATTTCTATTCTAACTACACATTTAGTTCTGGAAAAACAAACACAAGATGAGTCTTTGGAGCCTCTGGTTCTACTCTGAGAAAGATTTGGACAAACATTTTATTTATCTCCTTAAACACTTAAATTCTAAGTCTGTCCATAGAAGAGGGCAGCATGCTGGATTCCATAGATCACCATGAGCTCAGAGGTAATGCCAAATAAACCCAATCACAAGCAGAAACTAGAAATTAAACCTACTAACATACTATCTCAGCAAGGGTGAGATGGGGTGGTAGTAATAAATTTCTATTCACCTAAATTATTTTCAGAACATTATAATTGTCAGCAATGTATAAGAATAATAACTCTAAATAAGAGATTATAGGAAATAAATGTCTTCAGGTACAAGCAATATGAAAGAGCATGTAGCTCTGTTTCTTCGATGAATATTAGACATGATGGGGAAAGGAATTAAAGATCAGGCTTCATTGAGAAGGTAATGAATTAGTCTCCTTTTGACAACAGTTGTCTGTATTATATTTTTTTTAAAAGCTAAGAATTTATTCAGAAACAATGGCTCATTAAAGCAGTAATTCTAACGGAATGGACTAATAAGTTACTGAGAATATGCATTGAGTTAAAACCTTGTAGAAATCTTGGGATGAGTAGATGACATAAGTGTAACCTCACTGAACTCCCACGTAGTTTATGGCTGTTCGAGTTCTGGACCCAGTGACTTAAAACACACAGGGTGCATGTGGATGCATGCCCAAGATCCTGAGAAGAGAAGAAGGGATTGCAGCATGGCCACCCCCTGGGGTGTGACTTCTTACTTTTTGTCTCTGTCTGGTGCACACATACAAGCCCTATAGCAAAAATCTTTCTCTAAAAAAAAAAAAAATCTTATAGAAATCTTTAGTGAGGGCCACCCTTGGTGGCACAGTGGTAACACAACACTCCATGATGCTGAGGCCACATGGGAAGTTCCCAAGTTTGTGTCCCTAAGTCTCCCTGTTCACATCGGGTGCATATATGCGTGCCTATATAATTGGCTGGCTGAGGCTTGGGGTAGATGACAGTGTGAAGAGCCTGTTGGCGGTGCCTCACTCTTTTTCTCTCTCTTTCTATGACAAAACAAAGTTTTAAGAAATAATCGACACAGGTTTTATTTTTCAGATAGAGAAGTTAATGATGATTATGTAAGTTGAGAGAGCCATTTGACCTGAGAATACAGTCTATGGATAATAATTGAAGCTGTAAGATAGATGTGATTTTAGAGTAAGTAGAAAACAGGCCTTATTATTTGGAAAATATCAACATTTATGGAGCATGAGAAAAAGACTGTTAGTTATGTAGCAAATCTGAAATTTGAAATTTTATCCAGCTCACTCTTTGAAGCTCATACTTTAATTGACAATAACCTAGAGCTTCTTACTTCTATGGTTGCATTCATTTTTATTTACAAAAGTGATTCTGGCATCACCTTAAATAATGAATCATCTGTAGGCTTTCAAAACCACTGAAATAATGTCAATGATTTTGTTCAAGTAAACACATTAGTTGCAGAATCCGGATATTTCATAATAACAGGAGTTTTTTGAAAGGTAAGAATTTAAGATCTTAAATATTGCCTTGAGGAAGACATGAGGTGATCCTCAGTTATGTCATTTTTATATATCTGAGAGTTGATAAAATGTTTTCTAAGTTGCTGAGATTTTAAGAGAGAAGGAGTTGAGGCCCAGCCATAGTGGTACACACTGCTAAGATGCTGTGCTTCTCAGACTGAGGCCACATGGAGGCCTGGGATAATTTCCTGGACTAACCTAAACAGATGGGGTACTGTGGTGCTCATCTGTAGTCCTGGCTAACTGGGAGACTTGGACAGGAAGATAGTGACATATTAAGACTATCAAAAATCTCTCTCTTTGAGAGAGAGAGAGAGGGGAAGTATTGAGTATAGGTAATAATGAATAAAGGGCAACCTAAACAATACTTTTATAAGGGATATTTTTGCTATAGATCATGTGCTCTCACTGGAGACACAGAGAAAGGCAGAGACAGAGAAAATGAGAATTCATCCCCTCAGAGTGGATGGCCATGCCACAATCCCTTCTCCTCCATTCTCCTCTCCAGATTTTGGGCACACATACACACATGCCCAATGTTAGTTTCAAGCCATCAAATCCAGGACTCACACTGTGGTTGGCCATGTGGGAGGCCAGTGCCTTAACCACTATGCCATCTACTGGCTTCAACAAATACATATTTAACACTTAAAATGTATCAGATATTTTCTAGTACCAATGATATAGCAGCAAAAAAAAAAAAGAAAGATAATATCTTATTCTCATGAAACAGAAAAAATAAACAATAAACACAATATATCAGTAAATATAATATATAGCAAAATATATGCTGCCCCTGAAATATTTATTATATAAGAATATAATATATGTACACATAAGTTATGCAATAAATTAGAAGATGATAAATTCTTAACAATTAAATAGAAGGAATTGAAATTTCAAGTGGAATTCTCAGAGTAGGCCTCAATAAAAAAGAATTATATGAACACATATTGAAAAGAAGAAAGAAAACCAGTCACGTGAATATCTGGTGTAAGAGATAAAACCATAGTATTATCTATCATAAAACAAATAAACCATACTGGACCTCACATTAATGTTCAGCTATCATCAGTTTCTCTATCCCCTCAAAGTCACATTTCTTGGAACAGTTTCCTGTAATTCTCATCTCCACTTCATGTTATAGCCCCTATTTGACCCATCACAGTTATGCTTTTCTTACCCACTCCTTCAATAATTTTATCTGGTCAATTTCACTGATGACTTCCAGGTAGCCTATTTAATGGTCCCAGTTTTATGCTAATCTTACTGGAGTTTTCAAAGGCGCTATTCAAGGATGTCTTTTCTTTTTTTCCCTCTACCTCTACCTTCCCCTGCATAATTTCATTCACTCCCATAGGTTTAATTAACATTCATAGCCTGGTTATTCTCAACTTCATATTTCTAACTCTGACTTCTCTTCTAATCTCTGAACTCATATATCCAGTCATCTAAATGACATCTTCTTATGAATGGATATTACAAATCTAAATTTTTTTTGAGAGGTTTTTGCTATAGGGCGCGTGCATTCGCCAGACAGACAGAGAGAGACAGAGAGACAGAAAGCGAAAAATCACCCCCGCAGGGGGGATGGCCACGCCGCAATCCCTTCTCCTCCATTCTCCTCTCGGGATCTTGGGCACGCACACACACGCGCCCGGCGTGAGTTTTAAGCCACCGGGTCCGGGACGCGAACCGCGGTCGACTCGTGGGAGTCCAGCGACATAGCCATTACTCCAACTGCTGGTTCCCACAAATCTAAATTTTAACATGTCAAAAATGTAACTCATGATTTCTCCTCCTACAACCTGCCCCATCCAAGGTCTGTCCATCTCAGTAAACGTGACCACCATTCAACTGGTTTCTCAAGAAAATGAAAAGTAGAAAACATTCTTGATTTCTTCCTTTCTCTCACATTCCCACATCGATAAACCATGAAACAGGAGCCAGCAGGTGGTATGGTAGTTAAAGGCGTTGGACTCTCACATGGCTGATCATGATTCAAGTCCTGGACCTGATGGCTTGCTTTCTCACATTTCTCTCTCTCTCTCTCTCTCTCTCTCTCTCTCTCTCTCTCTCTCTCTCTGTCTTATTTGCCTCGGTGTTTTTCATTCATGGTATCATACATCGTATTCACCGCACAACTGCCTCTGTGATCCTTTTAAAGTATGAATGAACTCTCCAAGCCAAGGCAATAGATTGAACTCCATAGAGACAACACAGGAGCAAATGAGAGGTGGATGGGCACTGACCACACTGTGTCTGGCTGAAGAGAAATAAATCAATATGGGTAAAGGAGAGTCTAAGACACTGAGGCAAAATGTCATCATACGCATTCTTGGTGCAAATTACTAAGAGAAGGAGAATAAGAAGCACCCAGATGCATCTGTCAACTCCTCAGAGTTTTCTAAGGAGTACTCAGAGAAATGGTCTTCCATGAAAGAGCACATCTGCTAAAGGCAAAGGATAATTTGAAGATATGACAAAAATCAGAAAGGCCCTTTATGAAAGAGAAATAAAATCCCTGTATCCCTCCCAAAGGGGAAATAAAAAAGGAGTTCAAGAATTCCAATGCACTCAAGAGTTCTCCTCCAGCTTTTTTCTTATTTTGTTCTGAGTATTATCCAAAACTCCAATTCTACACTGTCCACTGGTGATGTCACAAATAAACTGGGAGAGTGAGGACTAACATCACTGCACATGACAAGCTGCCTTATGAAAAAAAACTGCTAAGCTGAAGGAAAAACATGAAAAGTATATTACTGCATACCAAGCTAAAAGAAAGCCTGATAAGACAAAAACAAAAAAGTCATCATGGCTAAAAAGAGCAAGAAGGAACAGGAGGAAGACAAGGGAGATGAAGAGATGAAGGAAGAGTTAGGTGATGGAGAAGACTAAGATGAAGGTCGTGATGAACAAGTTGGTTCTAGCATGGTTTTGTTCTTGTCTATAAAGCACTTACTTCTCCTGTACTCAACTCACTTCTTGTAAAGAAAAACATTAAAATGTTTGGCTGTGTAACCCTTGTCTTTAAGAAGATATTGGAATGGTTTTTGTATAGTGAGCATGTTGCTGAATGAGTCTTTAGCACTAAACCTGCTGGTATAGTATGGGGGCTGTGAATTGCCATGGAAATTCAAAGCAGGCTCTTGTTGGCACAAAGCACAAAATTAATTACATATGGGGGTGCTATTTTTCATCTTCAGTTGTCTCTAATGCAGCCTATAGGAAATAATTGGTCTATTAACTGAATACCACACTATAATTGAAAAAGAAAAGATTACTGCTGAGTTGTTGACATTATTAATGCTTCTAAATAAATATAAATTGTATTAGTATTGTCTTTTTCACAGGTTTGAAATTTTTCTTGTTAAGAGGAGGCTAGTTTTTGCTTTTGCCGAGTTTGGATCATAGAAACTATTACTGTGTTTATCTTTTCATATAATTAGCTAATAGAAAGCTTTTGTCTATACATCTTGCATACTCATGATGGGAGTAATAAAAGTTGAATTAAGAGAGTTTTCATCTATAACTGAAATTCCAAAATCTTGGTCAATTGGTATTAAATTTCACATAGCCCAGTTATATTTATAAAGCAAAGAGTAACCAATCTATCCATAGCTTGGAGTGACTAGAATCAAATGTTTTCAACCTCTGTCCTTGAAAGACTAATAGAAATGTATATTTTAATCTGAATATGAGGATTCTACAGTTTTCTTGGTTTTTGTTTGCTATAGGGCATATGAATTCACCACAGAGAGAGAGAGAGAGAAATCACCTCTCTGGTGGGATGGCTACACTGAAATCCCTTCTCTTTCATTTCTCCTTTCAGGATCTTGGGCACTCACACACACACGTGCTACCAGATCCAGGACTCAAACTGCACAGTCTGCTATGTAGGAGTAAGTCACCTTAACCTCCATGCCACCTGCTGATCCTAGGACTGTACAGTCTTTACTTCCCATTACCATGTAATGGCAGTTATATTTGAAGTTCCCACAAAGAAGTTCTGAGGCTATATCTCCCAAAACATGAGCTTAAAAGGTAAGACTATTTTATTAAAATTTTTATAGATACTATTCCCAATGATGATTCTATGAAAGTGCTAGCTTTAAGAGTTTTTTCTCCTTTATTTAACCATGAACTGCTTGTGAAAGTTAAGATTTTCCCTTGTACTCAGTTTTTTAATTAATTGGGCCAGATTTTGAAATTCTGATGCCACATTTAAAATAGTGTTTATTTTCCCATATTGTGCTTTGTCCCTTTATAAATCAAACAGACAAGGGGAAAGAAGATATTGAAACTTTACATCTAAGTACCAATTATCCAGTTTGTTGGTATTCAATTTTTATTTATAAAACCCAAGCTGTCACTCATTAATGTCTATCTGCTAGGTAGTTTAGGGAACAATTTAGCAATTCTATGAATTTTTAAATTATTGTTCTTTAAGTGTCAGTGTTTTAAAATAGAGTTCTTGAGCCAGTCCTGTGGCCTAGAGGTTAAGGAAGCCAGATTCCACATGGGCAAATATGCCATGCAAATAACCCTGGCAGCTTGAAAAACATTCCAGGAATGTGTGCACGTGTGCCCCAAATCCAGACATGATGGAAGAATAGAGTAGAAGGGATAGCCGTATGACCATGACCCTTTGGGGGAATGCTTTCTCTCTCTCTCTCTCTCTCTGTCTTTTTCTTTGTCTCTCTGGTGAGTGTACTTGTGCCCTCTAGCTTATAAAACAAAACACCAACAGCAACAAAATTAAAATAAAATAGAATACAGTTCTTGTCATTTTATACATGTTGGTGATGGTTGTGCTGTTTTGTTCTATAATTTGACTTGGATTTTCTCCATTCACATTTGTCTATGTATAATTTTAGTTTGAATATTAAACATCTGAATTCTGAATGATGCTAATAAACTAATTATTTCAGAGATTCAGCAAGAAAGAAAGACCTTCAGTCCATCTATTATGTTCAAACTGTCAATGACTTAACATTATACTTGGGGCAGAAAAAAATCTTTCCTTGACCTGTAATCTCTCTCATAAAAGCTGGCTAGTACCTTTCAGATCTAATATAGGTCTATTCTTCTCCTTGATATAATGCAGCTGCACTAACTTTTTTGAATTTCTCAACCACAACAAGTAGTTCTAAGGCCTTTAAATTAGCTGGACCTCTGCCTAGAATATGATACCCTTTGATTCTCTTACATCTGACTTATTTTGACCATGTAGACTTCAATTTAAAAGCTACAGTGAGGGTAAGAGCAGATGGCATAACAGTTACTTCACTGGACTCCTACATGGTGGACTGCAACTACCTGGATGTGGTGGCTTGAAAAATCACGCCGGGCATGTGTATGTGTGCCCAAGATCCCAAGAGGAAAATGGAGGAGAAGGGATTATAGTGTGGCCATCCCTCTCCCCCCTGCCCTGGGGGTTGATTTCTCACTTTCCCTCTCACTGTTTCTGTCTCTGTCTCTTTATCTCTCTCTTTTGGGAAGCACATGTGTCCTAAGGTCAAAACCTCTTTTAAAAAAAAAGATTAAAAAAAAAGCCACAGTGAGGCTTTCTCTTACCACCCAATCTAAAATGTTCCTATAGAGAATCTTTACAGTCACCTTTTGTATTATTATAGTAACAACTATAATTGACAGTCTCCTTTTTAAATGGCATCATTGGTATATAATGAACATACAATATGCTGTCATACTTGTACAACCTTGTAACCGTCTCCACAATTAAGATCGTGGGTGTCTCTATTACTCCCACGGGCTTCCTCATGCTGCTTTATAACCCTCCCCTATATTCCTTGACACCTCTCCTCATCCCTAGGCAGCCATTGGTATCCTTTTTGTCACTATAGATTAGACTGCACTTTCCAGAATTTTATATAAACAGAAACAGAGAGTGGCATTCTTTCATGCCTGGCATCTTTCACTCAATATAATTATTCTGAGGTGCATCCATGCTTCTGTGTATATCAATAGTTCAACTTTTGTACAATAGTATCTCATTATAAGACTATATCATGATTTGTCAATTTACCTAGTATATTAGTTTTCTAGGGCTACTTTAACAAGGTACCAGAGACTGGGTACTGGCTTGAAAAATATAGACTTATTTTTTCACAGTTGTGGAGGCTAAAAGTCAGGGATTAAGAGGTTGAAGGGCTGGCTTCTTCTGAGGCATTTCTCCCTGTTTCTTGCATGATATCTCTCTGTGTGAGTCAGTGTCTTAAATTCCTCTTCTTATAAAAACCAGTCACCTCAGCTTAGGGCACCCTAATGATCTCATTCTAACTTAATTCGTTCTTTAAATATTTTATCTCAAAATACAGTCATATTCTGAGGTACTAGGGGTTAGGACTCTGATATAGGAATTTAAGGGAGATCCAATTCAGTCCATAATGCTTGGTGATAGATATTTGGATGGTTTTTCACTTTTAGGTTATTATAAATAAAGGTGCCATGGCACTCGTGTAAAACTCTTCAAATGGTCATGCTTCTTTTCTCATGAATGTATATCTAATAGTGTTAATAGTCACATACATAATAGATTATACTGTCCATGCATGTTTAAATTGTTTAAAAGGGTCCAAATGTTTTCTGAGATGATTATAGAATTGTACATTCACTTAAGCAGTGTATAAAAGTTCTAATTCGTTCACATTTTTAGCAATATTTAGTATGATCAGTATTTACCATTTTAACTGTTTCACAAATGCAGTATATTGCTATCTCATTATAACTGTCAATTCTCAATTCCTTACATTCTAATGATGTTGAACATCATTCTGTGAACTTCTTTTCTATCTGTACATTTTATTCGGTGAAGTTACTGATCAAATATTTTGCTCCATTTTGTTGTTGTCGTATTGTTTATTTTCTCACTAATTGGGTGTGAGTTATTTATTCTGAATTTAAGTCTTTCATCAGACATATGCTTTGAGGATATTTTCCTTGAGTCCATTCCTTGGCTTTTCTCTTTTTTTTAAAGATATGCTTTATTTTTTGAATAGTGCCCTGTCTTTTCATTTGCTTGACGGAGTTTATTGAAAGCCTGCTCTAGTCATTGGCAATGCATGCTCACTTTACAAAAATCAGTAAAAGAATCATCTGTGATTATATCAGGCCAAGGTCTTCTCCATTTGGGTTGAACTAATAGAATAAGTAAGAGTGTGTAGATCTGTAAAATTGATTTACTTCTGCTAGTTTCAAATAAGCCAGCAGAAATAGAAACTGACAAATATTATTCCAAGGATTTCTCAAACACACAAGTCCCATAACTCAACACATCTCCCATATCATCTCTGATATTATTCTTGCAAAAAAAATTACATATATATATATATATATATATATATATATATATATATATCCTTAACTATACCTCAGTTTTAATGGAAGGGAAATGGTACAAAGAAGAAGGGCAGCAAAACCAGGATGGGTGAATGTTTATAGGCCTAATATTCCCTATCCCATAGCAGTCTATGGAGTTCAGCCAACCATGCCTTTCACTTAAACCTTAATTTAGCCCAAGACAAAATCCATCCAATTGATTTGTTACTTTCAAAATTCCTAAGTTACTCTGTAAGCTAAAATAACTGAAATTCCACACAGGAAATAAAATATGCAAGAAAACATTTCTATTGAGGCCCAGCCACAGCACTCACTGTTGCTAAGACAACATGAGAGGTCTGGGTTTGATTCCCAGTCCAGCTGGCAGGGTGCAGTAGTATGTGCCTGTAATCCCAGCACCTCTGAAGGCTAAGGCAGGATGATCTCAAATGCAAGCCTTGCTTCGGTAACACAGCAAGACGTGCCTAAAAATGAGCTGGAGGTCCAATCTTAGCAGTTAAGGCATCCGGATTCCACATGGCTGACTGTGCAGTTCAAGTACCAGACCAGGAGCTTGAAAAACATGCTGGGCACGTGTGTATATATGCCCAAAATCCCAAGAGGAGAAAGGAGAAGGGATTGCTGCATGACCATACCCCCTGAGGGTGCTTTCTAACTTCCCTTTCTATCTTTTTTTCTCTCTCTCTGGCAAGCATGCATATCCTATAGCAAACATATATATTTTAATAAAATAAATTTTTAAAGAGCTGAGTAGGAGGATTAGAACATAGTAAGACCCTGTCTTAAAAATAAATACATGAGGGACCAGCAGTTAGCCTAATGGCTATGTCGCTGGACTCCCATGTAGTCGATTGCAGTTCCAGTCCCGGACCCGGCGGCTTAAACTCACGCCAGGCACATGTTCATGCATGCCCAAAATCCCAAGAGAAGAATGGAAGAGAAGGGATTGCAGTGTGGCTATCCCCCCTGGGAGGGTGATTTCTCACTTTCTGTCTCTGTCTCTCTCTGTCCTTCTGGGGAGCGCACGCGCCCTATAGCAAAAACCTCTCCAAAAAATAAAATAAAATAAAAATAAATACATGAAAGGCCAGCAGATGGCATGGTGGTTGAGGTGCTATATTCTCATGTAGCCAACTGTGGTTTGAGTCCCAGATATGATGGCTTAAAAATCATGCCAGACGTGTGTATATGCATGCCCAAATGGAGAACAGAGGAGAAGGGGTTGCAGCATGGCCATCCCCCAAGGGGGGTAACTTCTCACTTTGCCTCTCTGTCTCTCTCTGGCAAGTGCACACACCCCATGGCAAAACCCTAAAAATAAATAAATAAATGAATAAATAAAACTTAAAAATAAAAACAAAGAAAATGTTTCTATTGGATTTTAATTGCATAATTAGTACATTACATTTGGGGACAAGAAAACTCTCAGATACTTATGTCTTTTAAAAAGGGCCTTTAAACAATGTCTCCTCCATATAGATAAAGGGTCTTTAAACGATATCTCCTCCACATAGATTTCACATCTTTACTGTACTGAAGTTTAAAACTGAAGATTTATTTATCCATTCTTTCAGGGAATTTTATTTTTATTTATCAAACAATTTTCATGGTTTCAAGCCTAAAATTCTTGCATATTTCTTGTCAGTTTGCTTTCTAATTATTTTAAATTTTTGTCTTAGCTGTTACTAGGTCAATATTAATTATACTTTCTAAATGAATACAATAGATTTTGAAAAAAAAATTGTAATTGCCAGAAGATGCATGTTCTTACCAGGGAGAGACAGAGAGGCAATGAGAAAGAGAGATAAAGAGAGAGGGAGCAAGCATTCCCAAATGGGGTATGGTCATGCCATAATCCCTTCTTTATTTCTCCATCTTATCAGGATTTTGAGCACACATGCTTGACTTGTATTTCAAACTGGCAAAGACAAGATTTCAACTGTGGTTGGCCATGTGGAATCTGGCTCCCTTAACTGCTAGGTTATAGGGCTGGCCCACAACTGATTTTTTTTACATTGTTTTAAAGTAAAGTTTTCATGTTGTATTTCCCTATAATGAGTCATAACTATGAGTACAATAAATTTCAGTAAGTTCTGTGAGTGCTTCTACTGAATTGTCAAAACTAATGGTAATTTTGAGAGACCCCTGAATTTGACAATTTTTTTTAGAGGTTTTTGCCTTAGGGTGCATGCGCTCACTGGAGAGACAATGAGACAGAGACAGTGAGGGAGAAAGTGAGAAATTACCCCACAGGAGTATGGCCACACTGCGATCCATTCTCCTCTATTCTCTTTTTGGGATCTTGGGCATGCACACATACTTGCCTGGAGTGAGTTTCAAGCCATGGGGTTCAGGATTTGAACTGTGGTCGGCCATGTTGGTGTCTAGCAGTGTAACTGCTACTCCATCTGCTGGCCCCAACAATTAGTACTAAAAATAAAGAGGTCTTAGAGAAGACTATGTCTTCGGACTTAGAAGTTTCGGTAACTCTGAGAAGTGCCCTTATATTTTTCTTCTTCTGATTCAGATATACTTAAAATGGTGCTTACTTCCTTTTCTTTTTTAAATTATTTATTTAATTTTATTTATTCATTCATTTATTTTAATTTGACCAGAGATACACACACACACACACACATACACAGAGAGAGAGAGAAAGTGAGAAAGCAAATACTTGCACCACAGTTGGCCAATGACTGAAGCAAAGAAACACAAGCTGGCCAGCCATGGTGGTGCAGTGTTCTGAGATGCTGAGGTCACAGCAAAGAATCCCTGGAGGATATTATGCCAAAAGAAATTAGCCAGATACAGAAAGATAAATATGTTGAATCTAGAAGAGTTGAATTAATGGTAGCAGAAAGTAAAATGTCAGTTTCTAGGGGTCATTGGGCAGAGGAAATGGGTAGAGTTAATCAAAGTTTACAAATTTCAGTTATTTAGCATAAGTTCTAGAAATCTATTGTGCAGTATTGTGCCCATAGTTTAAAATATTCGATTAGGGGCCAGCAGGTGGCATGGTGGTTAAGACACTGGACTCCCGCATGGCCAACCACAGTTCAAGTCCCAGACCCAGAGGCCTGAAAATCACATTTGGTATGTGTATGTGCTGTCCAAGATTCTAAGAGGAGAAGAGTGGATAAGAGATTGTGGCATGGCCATACGCCCTGAGAGGTGAATTCTCACTTTCCCTCTCTTTGTCTCTTTCTGGAGAGCACATGTGCCCTATGGCAAAACCCTAAAAATAAAGTAAAATAAAACAGATTAATGGAGCGCCCTTCAATCATGGGGTATGAGCAAGATGTCCCATTGTTCCACCCAAATTCTGGGAATACTATATATATCTTTTTTGACTCTGTTAAGACCCACTTAATTCATATTTATTCTATTTTTTATTAACCATGTAAAGATGTTATCTTCCTGGAATGAATCCCTTGCCTCTTACCTTTTTCCTTCATCTTGCCCAGTCTAATCTCGTTTGCTATCTATTTCTTCCACGCAATTTTTCTTTAGAAAGAGACCCTGACTGGGACCAGCAAGTGGCATAGTGATTAAGGCACTGGACTCCCACGTAATTGTCCGTGGTTGAAGTGCCACACCCGGCAACTTGAAATTCATGCTGGGTGCATGTGCGTGCGTGCCCAAAATCCCAAGAGGAGAATGGAGAAGAAAGGATTGCAGTGTGGCCATCCCCCCTGGGGGTTGGTTTCTCACTTTTCCTCTCTCTGTGTCTCCAGTGAGCGTACACATCCTATAGCAAAAATTTCTCCAAAAAAAAGGAAAAAAGAAAGAGGCCCTGAGTAGTGGCTATTGCTTACATTGGCCAATATCCAAGCTTGGTCCAATGCCAAAGCCTCTTCCAACATCTTTATTTTCATTTTAACTTCACCCATTAGTAGAGGCTCTGGGGCTCATGGCTAAAATTTGAATCAGCTAGTATCCAAGCTTAGCCCAGCCTCAGAATACATCCCATCATTCTATCCCTTACTTTCACTTTACCTATCACAAATAACAATAATCAAGGGATTGTGTATTTAGCTTGTCTATTTTTACTGTACATTTCCTTAAGCATCCAGTGGTCTTACTTCCTAGGAGTTGAATCTATCATTTCTCAATCTCATTAATAAGTTTAACCTCCAGTAATCGATTATAGGACAGCTTTAATTCCATAGGTTTTGTGACCTCATTGTTACGTGGAAACCAAAGGTTTATAAATTCTACCATCTATGCTTGATCTTCCCAAATAACATGTTTCGATGAGTCAGTCATTCTTGTACATTCCAGTTTTCCTAACAACATCTGCCAAAATTAGTCAAAGAGCAAAGGTTAGAGAGAACAGTCCCTAAAACAGCCTTAGTATCTGACACCAACATCAAGTTCAGGAGGTTCCTAAAACCACCCTCGAGTTCAATCATTCACTAAAAGGATTTATAAAATGGACTGGATATATACTTATACTTATGGTTTTAGCTTATGGTAGGGAAAGAATACAAATCAAAATCAGCAAAAGGAAGAGATACACATAGGGCTGAGTCAGAGGAGTTTCCAGATACAAAGCTTTCATTGTCCTAAGGATGTGTTACCCTCCTGACATTGATGTGTTATGGTAGCAGGACCTTCCAGGACAAAGGAAGATAACAGGACATGCTTAAAATATAAATACACATGTGCAGTCAGCCTGTGTTGACCTTGTAGCCCTGTCCACATGGCAACTTAGCAACTCTTAGTGATCTTGTAGCCCTGATAGCAACCTAACAACTCTGTAACTTCATGTACACCTGCCCAGTGGCCCAGTGCATACCTGCATAATTCTGTATCTTCTTTTTATCCAATCAAAAGTATGTATAACCATATATAGGAGACAAAGAAACTAAAACAAATAAAAGGAAGAGCCCCAAGAAATTCAGAGCTCAGCCTTTGGATGTGAATCTGCTGACCTGGTGTGACAATATACATAGGATACTACCAGGGAAACTCACCCAAGCTTCAGCACCCAGAGTCTTTATTGGGATTCATTACGTAAATATGATTCATTGATTGATTACCCACATGACTGAAGTCAGTCTCCTGACTGACTGATATCACATGACACAAAGCTCTCATTAGAATGCTATCAGCTGTAGCTAGCCCCACCCTAAGATTCTTTGTGACCAGCCCCACCCTAATAAATTTCAACATATATATCAATCTATATTTTTCTAATAATGACTTAGGGAGTATCAATATTGTTATCCTCTCCCAAAACAGGGACAGATCATCAGTAAATATTTACTACTGAAAGATCATCTTATGCACCTGCCATGCTAATAATAACTTGAACTTTTTTTTTGTTCTCATTTATTTATATTTCTTATAAAAAGCATAATTCATATAAAATATTTTTGAGAGGTTTTTGCTACAGGGTGTGTGCGCTCGCCAGACAGACAGAGAGAGACAGAGATAGAAAGCGAGAAATCATCCCCCCCCAGGGGGGATGGCCACGCCGCAATCCCTTCTCCATTCTCCTCTCAGGATCCTGGGCACGCACGCACATGCACCCGGGGTGAGTTTTAAGCCACTGGGTCCGGGACGCGAACCGCGGTTGACTACGTGGGAGTCCAGCGACATAGCCATTACGCTAACTGCTGGTCCCTTCCATATAAAATATTTTTTAAAAAATGTATCGACTTCTCTTAAATCTTTTGTTCATTTGTTCATTTTTCTGAACTGCATTCTTTAGTAATTATTTTAGAGAGAATTAGTGAGTCTGTAGGTCATATGTTTTAGAAATATTTGCATAGGTGAAAACACCTTTATTTTCACCCTTGTATTTGTTCATCTAAATATCACCTTGATATTTGTGGCAAATAGGTTAATGCGGGCTGAGAATAAGGGTGAATAAATGCAATAGAAGTAAGAATTCAAAATACAGCTATCATGCAGCAGTGGGAACTACATTACTGAATGCTATGGCAGAAAAAAAATTAGGAATCTCTACTGATGAATACCCTATTATCAGAAAGTTTGCTAATTTATAAATGTCATAATTGTAAATTTGCTTATATGAAGAATCTTATTGAGCAGCTTATACATTGTCACATAATTGAAAATATATTATAATTTTTAAATTATTATTCTGAAATATAATGCATAGAAAAATAACTGCATACAAGTAAGAAATGAATGTACTTCTGATCATACGGATTCAAGTACACAGTCTGAGTCTAGACGTCAATTTATGTGACATTAGTGGAAGAGATGGCCTTCCAGAACTAAACTAAAATGGATCTCTCTCTCTATATATATATATGATTATTTAACATTTTTATCTAAAACTATGTAAAAAAGTTACTGTTCTTGTAATAGCTAAGCCAATTATAGTACGAATGGAAAGGATTTTTTTTTTCAGTAAATGGAAACTATTAGATGAGTGGACATTATATTTTGGCACAACTTACAATAGTGGACTTATATATCTTAGTGGTTGTTTATTAAAACTATATCTCTCAGTTTCAATCACCAATTTCTGTAGTCTGCTCTGTGATACAGGAGCTAAAACTCTCTAAACTGGAATTTCTCATTTTTCCAGCTGGCTTCTAGTTAGGTTCTATACTAATAGAAAGTATAATATGGAGACTCAAAAGCAGGAAGAGGGAGAAAGGACTGACTGCTTTCGCCTTGGCTGACATTCTGGCTTGCTATTTCTAAGCAATGATTCTTCACTTTGGCAGTGGCAGTTAGTTCTAGCCCCATTGTGATTCTCAGCAAAAACAGCCAGACATACATCTCTCTTCAAAGGCCAGAGTCCCAGCTTTTCAATGCTCATTTACTGAATTTCTCATACACTAGTACTAGCTGGACAGTGCTTACCCATCAAGGGTCTAGGTTCTCTCATTACAGTACTCTTCCAAACTTTCAAATTGTCCTGTAGTCCTGGGAATAATGACTGCTTTCTGCAGTTATTGTATCTGTGTTACCTCAGTGTTCCTTTTTTGCCTTAACCAACTATCTATTCAATTCTTTTGGTTAAATGATTACTGTGGTTTCTATTTCTAAGTATGGACCATGAGTTTCAAATTTGGTAAAAGGCAACACTTACTAAGAAGATAGAAGGCATGTCACACTTGAGCTACTATCAACGTAATGTATTTTTCCTTTTTTTCTTTCTACGAGAGATTTTTGCTATAGCGCATGTGTGCTCACTAGAGACACAGAGAGACAGAGAGAGAGAAAGTGAGAAATCATCCCCGAGGGGATATGGCCAAGCTGCAATCTGTTCTCCTCTATTCCTCTCTCACACACACAAGCTGGGCATGAGTTTTCTTTTTAGAGGTTTTTGCTATAGGGCGCGTGCGCTCGCCAGACAGACAGAGACAGAGAGATAGAAAGCAAGAAATCAACCCCTGGGAGGATGGCCACACCGCAATCCCTTCTCTTCCATTCTCCTCTCGGGATCTTGGGCACGCATGCACACGCACCCGCCGTGAGTTTTAAGCCACCGGGACCGGGACGCGAACCGTGGTCGACTACGTGGGAGTTCAGTGACATAGCCATTACAGTAACTGCTGGTCCCATGAGTTTTGAGCCTTCAGGTCCAGGACTCAAACTGCAGACTGCCACGTGGGAATCCAGTGCCATAACCACTATGCCACAGGCTGGCTCTTCAACATAATATATTTTACGTGAAATACCATGTCTGAAGAGCCAACTTGTAATTGATGGGATTCGGGACGTATGATGCCAAAATATGGTACCTTGGCATCTGAAGAAACAGCAGAAGCAGGAAGATTTCTCTGACCTTCTACCTTTTCCCCTAAAGCAGGCCATAAAAAAAAATTCTCTGACTCCCCTCTGAAGTAGGTCATAATTCCTTCTAGATAAGCCCTGTTTACACCTGGAGAAAGCAAACATCCATATCCTCAAAGATCCAGAAATTCCAAGAAGAATCTGAACACACAGGCCTTGCTAATTCTCCACCAGGTTATTACTATTACACCATACTCTTTACTTTCGAATCATATTTCCTCACACCTATCCACTTCTTTATCAAATTTGGCATAAAAATACACAGGTGTTCCTGTTTACTTGGATCTTCATTTCTAAAGGCTTCTGTTTCACATCAAACTTATGTTAAATTTGTATGATTTTCTTTTGTTCAATCTGTCTGCTTTGTTTCTTAATGATAGAGTACTTTCTTTTATTTCAATTTATTTATTTGCATTCATTCACTGTACATCATTACAGCATACAAAATGAGATTTTTCATCCAGTGTGCACTGTATATTGTCTCAATCAAGCACATCAACAAACATGTTATTGTCAGCAGATGATCTTCCATTTCTTGTTTTCTGCATGTTTAGCTTTCTTTCCCCCCATCCTTGATTCCCTATCTCTTACCCTCTGCCATCTCCCACTCTCCTCCCACACTGTCTCTGGTATCTCTGTTTGCTTTCTATACTGTTTTCCCCCCCACATTTTATTGAATCACCAAAGACCCTAATCAATCCAAATACCCTCATAGCAAACACAGGTGACACACACATTTCCATGAACACAAGTCTAACTTTACGCAATGATAGAGTACTTTTTAAAAAAATTTTTTTATTTAACTATACTTGTTATTATTATTATTATTTTTTTTAATTTGACCAGAGAGACAGAGAGTGAAAGGAAAAGAAAACTACAAGGTCCAGGACACAACCTTCAGTTGGTGATGTGGGACTCCAACGCCTTCACCACTATGTCACCTCCCGGCCCCAATCTGTCTGATTTTTAACAGGTACCTCAGCCATGAACCTTGCAATGGTTAAGAAAAAGACATTAATTTTTCTCTCCTATAAACAACTCCTTTAAATTTACCTTAAATCATCTTTTTTATCATGAGATTCTAGTACTGCTATTAAAAAGTTTATAAAACCATATAATCAGTGTTACCAAATCCATGTTCTTTATGGGGAAAGAAAAAGGAAGTCTTGAGGGGGGAAAAAAAAAGGTAAACACTTTTTTTTTCCTTTTTTCTTCATAAAGAAGTTGAAAGAGCCAGGTGGGTGCTTCTAATATTAGGAAGTTAATTACTCAACACCATAGGTTTTAAAATGCTTGAAAAATCTCAGCTCTGAAGATTTTAGAAACATATACAAATTAATATGTGGCCAAGATATGTAAAGATAGCAATTTACTTTGAATCATTGAAATAAAATATTACTTCAGATCTCTGTTTAGCCTGTTATTCATTTCATCTAATTCTTATCTTTGATGATACTTTTTAAAAAGGAAATCATATAGTAAATGACAAGGTATTAATATTTCTCAGAATATGGAGCCAGCAGGTGGTGTAGTGATGAAGGCACTAGATTCCCACATGACCAACCACGGTTCAAGTCCTAGACCCAGAGGCTTGAAACTAATGTTGGGTGCATGTGTGCATGTGCCCAAAATCCCAAGAGGAGAATAGAGAAGAAGGAGTTGCATTATGGCAACCCCTGAGGAGTGATTTCTTATTTTCTATCTCTTTCTTTCTTTTGTTTTTTTGGGGGGAGAGGTTTTTGCGATAGGGCACGTGCACTCGCCAGAGAGAGACAGAGAGACAGAAAGTGAGAAATCACCCCCCAGGGGGGATGGCCACACCGCAATCCCTTCTCCTCCATTCTCCTCTCTGGATCTTGGGCATGCACACACATGCACCCGGCGTGAGTTTTAAGCCCCCGGGTCTAGGACATGAACCGCGGTCGACTACATGGGAGTCCAGCGACATAGCCATTACGTTAACTGCTGGTCCCTTATTTTCTATCTCTTTGTCCCTCCAGAAAGCACATGCCCCCATATAGCAAAAATCTCTACAAATATATATATGTATATATATAAATAAAACATGGGTTTTATTTATATATTTATAGTAATAAAACGGGTTAAAATGGATACTTAATGTGTGCACAATGTATACGCAGAGTTTTAAGAAAATGAGAATCTACAAACTATATTAGTAGGATCAACCAGTGGTGGGGTAGTTAAGGTGGCTGAATTCTATATAGCCAAATCTGTGGTTTGAATCCTGAACCTGGTAGTCTGAGAAGTATGCTGGGTGCAAGTGTGTGTTTGCCCAAAGTCCCCAAAAAAAGGGAGAGATAGAGGAGAAGATATTCTGGCTTTACCATTTCCTGTGGGGATGCTTTCTCATTCTCTCTCAATCTTATATGCACCCTCCAGCAAATTAAAAAAAAAAAAAAAAAAAAAGAAGAAGAAAAAAGTCCATACTGGTATTCTTTAAATAGGCCGGCCACATTGCAATCCCTTCTCCTCCATTCTCTTCCTAGGATTTTGGACACACACCCACACATGCCTAGCCTGATTTTCAAGCCACCAGATCAGGGATGTGAACTGCGGTCAGCCACATGGGTGTCCAGTGCGTTAATCACTGTGCTACCTGCCAGCTCTAAAAATGTAATTCTATTGACGGTTAACTAGGGCATAAATTGAGTAAATTCGACAAACATTGTGAATATCTGCTAACCATGACGTAACATATATATAAGGAGATTTGAGAGAGTTACTTTTTTTTGTTTTGAGAGGTTTTGCCCTAGGACTTGTGTACGCACCAGAGAGAAACAGACATAGTGAGAGGGAAAGTAAGAAATCATTCCCCAGGGAGGATGGCTACAACACAATCCCTACTCCTCTGTCCTCCTGAGATCTTGAACACACATGCACACACACCCAGAATGAGTTTGAAGCCAAGTCCAGAACTCGAACAGTAGCTGGCCATGTCGGAGTCCAGTGACATAACCACTATGCTATCTCCTGGTCCAGAGAAGGCGACTTTTTAAATAACCAATTTCATCATCCTTGTTTCTGTAGAAGTCATAGCCATTAGAATGGTTTTCTTTTCTGTTTTTTGTTATTTTTTTTAAGAAGTTTTTGCCTCAGGGCATATGTGCTAGCCAGGAGAGAGAGAGAGAGACAGTGAGAGGGAAAGTGGGAACTCACCCTTCCAGAGGGATGGCCACACCACAATCTGTTCTCCTTCATTCTCCTCTAGGGATATTGGGCACACATGGACACACTCCCAGTGTGAGTTTCAAGCCACTGAGTCCAAGACTCGAGCTACATCAACCATGTGGTAGTCCACTGATAAAACCACTATGCCACCTACTGGCCCCAGAAAGGATACTTAAAGTTATTTGAAAATGGAACCTTAATTTTAGTATTAAGATGTTCCTTTTTTATTCAACAAATACTTGTCATTAAACAAATAGTCCCCACAGATTTTCATTTTATAGTAAAAACTGGACTTACATTTGTTATGGCTTTTTGATTAAGTGGAAAAGAATATTATTCTAAGCCAGTACTTTTCAGTGGAGATAGTATTGGCATCAGGTAGGGGGCAGTTTTTTGTGCAGGATTTGCTCATGTTTTGCAGGACAGTTCCTGCATGGGATCTAGGGTAAGGATGTGAGGTACTCGTCCCAAGTGCACACATCAATTGATCTGACAGGGAAAGGGAGGGTTAGAGTGAAATGAGCAAGGTGAGTCATAAAAGTGCATGGTCAGCTCTTTATTTAAAGCTTTCCATTGTAAAAACTCTCAGACTTTGGTATTAATTGCTTTTTAAAAATGTATTGAGGCCAGCAGGTGGTGTAGCGGTTAAGGTACTAGACTCCCACGTGGTTGACTGTGATTTGAATCCTGGACCAGATGGCTTGAAACTCACACCAGTTATGTGTGTGTATGTGTCCAAAATCCTGAGAAGAGAATGGGAAAGAACAAATGGATTTCAGCATGGGAATCTCACCTGGGAGATGATTTCTTGTTTTCTTTCTGATGAACACATGCACCCTAGAGCAAAAATCTCTATTAAAAAATATATTGTGTTAATGGAGCAAACACATGACATGGTGGTTAAGGCACTAAACCTCCGCTTATGGGCATCTGTAGTTCGAGATCGAGTCCCAGACCCGGCAGTTTGAAAATCACTTCAGGTGTATAAGCATGTGTGCTCAAAATCCCAGAAAGAAAGTAGAGGAGATGGGATTGTGGCATGGCCTTCCTTTCTGGGAGGTGATTTCTTACTTTCTATCTCACTGTCACTCTCTGTCTCTCTGACAAGGATATGCTCCCTAAAGCACAACCTTAAAAAAAAAAAAAAAAAAAGAAACCTATTAAAATAATATTTATCTCTGTGGCCAGCAGGTGGCACAGTGGTTACGGCACTGGACTCCCACATGGCCAATCACAGTTTGAGTTCTGGACCCAGAGGCTTGAAACTCTTACTGGGCTCATGTGCGTGTGTGCCCCAGATCCTGAGAAGAGAATAGAGGAAATGGGATTATGGCCTGACCATCACTCCAGGGGGTGACTTCTCACTTTCTCTCTCTCTATCTCCCTGTCTTTCTCCAATAAGTGAAAGTGCCCTATAGCAAAAATCGCTCTCTCTAAAAGAAAAAGAAATTACATATATATATATACATATAAATATATATACATATATATGTATATATATATATAATTAATGTGTGTGTGTGTATATACATATATATATAAATATATATATATAAAATTTATCTCAATTACTGAGGGTTTTTTGGTGCCCCCTTAAATTCTGCACCCAAGGGAGTGCTTCATATTACCCTAGTCCTAGTTATACTCCACTCATTAGGTAAGTCTCCCTAATGACAATTAAAAAAAAACCATATATATATATATATGGGCACATATATAGGCATGTGTGTGTATATATATAAAGCCTATACATACACACACACACACACAATTTGTAGAAGCACCCTAGATTTCTGCTTTTGACTGGCTATTAATTAAATGACCAACACAAGATCAATAAGAGTACAGAGAAAGCAGACAAGCTAAAGGTAACTATGAAGTCCAGGAAAGGAAATCATTGTAATAAGCTGAAGTTTCTTAGCCGGAACAGTCTGGTCAGCACCCTGCCAATGATTTAAGATTAAACCACACACATTTTCAGTCTTTTTGTGCCCCTGCTCAAGGTTCAAATTCTCAAAGGGAGCATCTGATTATTTTAACTTGGGTTATATCCTTTGGCTAGGAGTGGATGGGACGTACGATGAAGGACATATAATGGAGAAGGGGTTATTTCTCTTTTAACACATTCTGAAGAAGAAGAAAGTAATTTGGGGAATGACTCAAAAATTGATGCAAGGATCATAAAAGAACTTGAATGTAAGAACAAATTTGGCTAGGAGTTACTTGATTCAGAATTTGGCATCCCCTGGTCTTAGTAAAGTATAGAAGTACATTTTCTCTGTATGTTATCACACTGACATAGAGGCAAAATGTTTTAATGGAAAGAATTGTGAATTCAAAGTTCTCTCTTGACTCTTCTGCATAATTCCTGTGGAGATTCAGGCAAGTAATTTCACTTTAAGTTTCCTTCTCCTCATATGCAAAATGGGGCAAATAATGCAATGCCCATTTTGTGATATTACTGTCAGAAATTAATGAAATAATGGAAGCAAATATCCTTTGCAAAGTGTAAAAGTATATATTAAATAATAAAAGCCAAGAATAGAGATTTTATAAAATATTAGCACTCACTAGTAGTTAAAAATGAAGATAAAGTAATGGTTAACTATTGCTTTATACACAAGATTCTGGCAAATATGAAAAAGAGCATTGATTGCCAGTAAAATGAGATGAAAACAGGACAATGCTGAGAACCAGCAGTTAGCGTAATGGCTATGTCGCCGGACTCCCACGTAGTCGACCATGGTTTGCGTCCCGGACCCGGTGGCTTAAAACTCACGCCAGGCGCGTGTACGTGTGTGCCCAAGATCCCAAGAGGAGAATGGAGGAGAAGGGATTGCAGCGTGACCATCCCCCCTGGAGGGTGATTTCTCGCTTTCTGTCTCTCTGTCTCTCTCTGTCTTTCTAGTGAACACATGTGCCCTATAGCAAAAAATCTCTCAAAAAAAAAAAAAAAAAAAAGGACAATGCTGATGGAAGAGTGAATGTGGCATAAGAATATATATTTGGTCTTTGTCCTTTATTCCTGACAGAGCTTGAAAAACCCTTGTCATTTATTTAGTGACAGAGGTGATAGAAGTGTTTTGCCTTATATTTAGTCTTTGTCTCTGGTTTCTGACAGAGTTCTTTTTTTTTTTTTTTTAAGTGTTTGCCTTAGGGCTTATGCACTCGCCCATAAGAGAGAGAGATACAGAGATAGTGAGAGGAAAGTGAGAAATCACCCCCTAGAGGAGATGGCCATGTCACAATCCCTTCTCCATTCTCCTCCTGGAATCTTGGGTGCACACGCACCTGCGCTCAGCATGATTTTGAAGTCACTGGATCTGAGACTCAAATCATGGTCAGCCATGTGGGAGTCCAGTGACATAACCACTATGCTATCTGCTGACCCCTGACACAGAGTTCTTAAATCTCAGAATTTGCTGGGTAAGAGCATCTTTTGTTCTAATGCAATCTGCTCTTGGCAGAACCCCAGAGAGCTTCAGGATAAGAATTGGTTGCCAAAAAGACCGAGCCTTAATTAGAAGCCTGAAGCTTTCAGACCCACGTTCTAACCTCTGTAAATAAAGGGGTTGAAAATTGAGTTAATAACCAGTCATGCCTAGGTGATGATGAATCCTTCACAAAAATCTCTAAACAACAGCATTCAGAGGGCTTCAGAGTTGGTGAACACATTAGAGTGCTGGCATGGAAGCTCTGACATGCACATCCCCCACATACCTTGCCCTGTGCATCTCTTCTAATTTGGCTGTTCCTGAGTTTTGCCCTTTATAATATACTAGTAAATGTCAGTAGACTTTCCCTGAGTCACAATTATTGAACCTGAGGAAGAGGTCATGTGAACCACACATTTATTGCCAGTTGGTCAGAAGCATAGGTGGTAAACTGGGACTTGTGACTGGCATCTAAGTCGAAGTCAGTCTTGTGGAACTAAACTTTTTAATGTATGGAATGTGACACTGATTGGAGGCAGTGTCAAAATTAAGTAAATTTTGGGACCAGCAGTTGACGTAATAGCTATTTGCTGGATTCCTATGTAGTTGACCACGGTTCATGTACTGGACCAGGTGGCTTAAAACTCACGTTGGGCGCGTGTGCGTGCATGCCCAAGATCCTGAGAGGTGAATGGAAAAGAAGGGATTGTGGCATGGCCATACCCCCTGGAGGGTGATTTCTCGCTTTCTGTCCCTCTGTTTCTCTCTGTCTTTCTGGCAAGTGGATGCGCCCTATAGCAAAAAACGCTCCAAAAATAAATAAATAAATAGATAAATAAATAATAAATTAAGTAAGTAAGTTTCTGAACACTCAATTGATGACCAGAGAGTTGGAAAATTGATTGGCATGATGAAAAAAATCCTTACACATTTAGTATCAGAAGTATTGTGAGTAAAAACAGTTTCAAAGTAATCATTTGATGGTTTTTTTGGAGCTTAGTCTTCCAAAATTTCCTTCTGAAAATCTACCTGCTGGACATAACAACATCAACATATAAAAACATCTTTATAAGAATGTTCAATTTATTTCAATCTTAGTGTGAGAAAAATGAAAAACAAATAAATGTCTATAATAAAAGGATGAAAGGATTAATTGTAATACGTTCACACTGTGTAATGTAATTGATGTGAATTGACAGGGAAGGAGTACAATGGAAATTCTAGGGTCATAAACATGTTCTATATCTTGATATGGGTGTGTTTTAGGTGGATATATGCATTTGTCAAACCTTGTCCAAATGCACACTTGAGATTTGTGAATTCCACTGAATGTCAATTTTCCTCATAAAAATTGAGGAAAAATTTGTAAACACCCAATGAACTTAATTTAGGAGACTTATTTTAAGCAGTGGTATAAATTAGCAATTCTAAGGCTACCTCCTCTTTACTATAGGCTTAAGCAAATGAATAACTATATTGAGGATAAAAGGAACTGGGTTTTGGGGGAAAAGAGCTATAAATATTGGAAGTGAAGGTTGGAATGCAGCCCGTGGTGTTGAATTGAAATCAGAGGTATCAGAATAAACTTTAGGTGTGTAATAGTATCTATTTCATGATGATTTTACATTTCCCTCATTACTAATGCTATTAACTTCTTTCTTTTCGCTTACGTACCACATTAAGAGGCATCTTCACAAAGTTCCTGAAGGCCCTGGTGGTAAAATGAGCCAGATATAACATGGCTGATTGAAGTTCAAATCCCAGCCCTGGTGACTTGAAAAAAACACCAGGTACATGTGTATGGGTGCCCAAATCACTTTAGGATTAAAATTCTCTCTCTCTCTGTTTCTCTCTCTCTCTCTCTCTCTCTCTCTCTCTCTCTCTCTCTCTCTCGTATGTACCCTCTGGCAATTAAAAAGAAAAGCAGGTCAGCAGGTGTCATGGAGGGTAAGATGCTGGAATCCCACATGGCCAACAATCACTTCTGCGATTGGAGTCCTGGATCTGGTGGCTTGAAAAACATACCGGTAATGTGTGTAGTGTGAGTGCCCAAGATCTTGAAAGGAGAATGGAGAAGGAATTGTGGTGTGACCATCTCCTCTGGGGAGGGGGGAGTGATTTCTCACTTTCCCTCTCTCTGTCTCTTAAAAGCACACATGGCATATGGTAAAAATCTAAAAAAAAGAGTAAGAAACAAGCTCCCACATAAGGATTTCACGTTTTGCTTTTGCACTAAAATAAACATGTGTTTTAATTCCAGTTATCCAGGAACTTTTCAAAGTCTCTGCACATATCTATTTTGTGAAGCATCTGTTCAAATCATGCGACAAATTTTTATTGGAAAGTTTATCTTCTATTTTGAGTTGAAAGACTCATTTTTACATTTTATATTCAAGATCTTAGTTACATAATTGTTAATATTTACCTCCAATGTTGTTGCATAATAAAGAATGTGACTGGGCTTTGACCCCTTTCCTGGTAGTTAGCCTCTAAATCCTTGGAATTTTGCAAATGATAGCAATGTCTTTGTTATTCATGGTAAGTGACCACACCTGAGTTTATGCTAATGAGAAGACTCAGGATGTGGGTTGGTCATGCCAGAAATACCAACCAGGCAGATAGATGGAATACAACCTGACCTGAAGAGGGGGGGAATTGGAGATTTAATTCAATCACTTGCCCAATGGTTCATTTAATCCTATTTACATAATGAAACCCTAATAAAAACTCTGGACACCTGAAACTTGGGTGACCTTTCACACTTGATATGCATTAATATGTGGGGAGAGTGGTGTGGCCTTTGTGTTTCAGATCCTCTCAGACCTTGCCCAATGACTCTTTTCTGGCTGGTCCTCATTTGTACCTTTGATAATAAGAGTATAGTCATATGTTACCACTTTTCCGAGATCTGTGAGTGGTCCTAGTGAAATATCAAACTTGAAGGACTAACAGGAGACTCTAAATTTATGATCAGTTTGTCAAAACTGAATTTATAGACAGTGAATGGCCTGGAAACTCTCAAGCTTGAAGCTGGTGTCTGAAGTGAGGGCAGTCTTAAGAAGGACTATACCTTTAACCTGGATAGTTATGGTCATAATTACATTGGAGTTGTCTTTTGAAAATCAGAAAATGTATTAAAATTGTGGTGACATTCAATATATCACTATAACTTTTAATGATTATTATATTTTGCATACTGAATAAAAATAATCATCTACTCCAAGATTTTGAAGATTTCCTTTCATTTTTCTTCTACTAGGTCTTCAGGAAAGTCATAAGGAGGGACCAGCAGTTAGCGTAATGGCTATGTCGCTGGACTCCCATGTAGCCGACCGCGGTTCGTGTCCCGGACCCTGTGGCTTAAAACTCACGCACGTGCCCAAGATCCCAAGAGGAGAATAGAGAAGAAGGGATTGCGGCATGACCATTCCCCCTGGGGGGTGATTTCTCACTTTCTGTCTCTCTGTCTCTCTCTCTGTCTGTCTGGCGAGCGCACACGCCCTATAGCAAAAACCTCTCAAAAAAAAAAAAGAAAGAAAAAAAGTCATAAGGTATTTTTCTATGTTTTTCTATGCAAAAATGCCTAATGACTTTCCCAACAACCCAATAGAAGTTTAATTATTGTAGCTTTTTAAATTTAGTCCTGTGATTTATTTTGAGTTAACTTTTGTTTGTGGTTTGAGGTAAGAACTGAAGGTCATCATTTTTCACACAAATATTCAATTGTTAAAGAACCATTTGTTGAAAAGACCATTTTTCCCATTCGATTACATTAGCACCTTTGTCAAAAGATAATTGGTTATATATGTGTGAAACTATTTCTGAATCTTCTATTCTATTCCAAGATCTATTTATCTATCTTCACATAAATTCTATTCTATCTTGATTACTGTAGCTTTACAGTAAGTCTGGAAATCAGGCATTGTAAATGCCCCAAATTCATTTGCTGTTTAGCATGATATTGGTTATTTTAGGTCATTTGCCTTTCCATACAAATTTTAGAAACAGCTTGTCAGTTTCTTAAAAAAAAAAAAAAAAAAAAAAAAAAAAAATCACTGCTGTGGTTTGTTTGATTGGCACTTCATTGAATCTATTGATATACATTTATATGGGAGAATTGTCAGCTTAATCACAGTGAGCCTTCCAATGAATGAATGAAGTATATCTCTTAGTTTATTAAAGGTTTTAACTTGTCTCAGCAATGTTTTGTATAAATTATTTCAATTTTATCAAAATTATTTGATGCTGTTGAGAAAAGCTATGATGCTTTTACTTATATTTCTAATATCTGATTTTGCATATCGGCACTTTTTTCTGGGACCTGCTAAATTCGCATATCCAATCCAGTAGTTTTTGTGTAGATTCTTCAACATTTTCATCATACACCATCATGTGCTCTGCAAATACAGCACAAGTGGACTCTAATTTATGTGCTATATGTGTGTGGGGGGGTATATGTGTATATATAACGTTTATTTATTTTACTCCATGAGTGAGAGAGACAGAGAAAAAGAGAGGGAGACAGAACCTCTAAAGGATCTTGACACTCTGATTCATTCTTAGCCTTCAGCCAATTTCAGATCATATGTGCCCGGCATTGTCAGGAAGGTCTTCAGACCTAAACAAGGAACCTTCCCATGTGGGACCCTTCAGAGAATGTCAAGATGTACCACTACCCAACATCTGGCCTGATGTTTTGTTGTGTTGTGTTCATTTGCTCAGTCACTGTGCTCACCAAGCGAGAGTCAGAGAAAGAGAAAATGAGAAATTACCCCTGCCCAATGGAGAATAGTCACATTGCAATCCATTCTCTTCCATTATTCCATCCTGTTGGGATTTTAGACATGCATGCACATGTTTGTCAAGCATCCTTGTCCAGGGCTTGAACCTCATGGTTAGCCATTGGGATCTAGCTCACTTAATCACTAGGTCATGGGCTGACCTGGCCCCAAGCTTTTTACATATTTTCATTTTCTTATTTCACTGGTTAGAAACTCTAGTACAATTCTAAACAAAGATGATAATAGTGGAAACTCTAGATCTGTTCTTAGTCTTAGAGACAAAATAGTCCTTTTATCATGAAGTAGAATTGAGTCTTCCACATTAAGAAGATTGAGGTGTATATCATGCTGGGTAAAGTCTCTTTACAATCTAAACGATGTATAGTGATTTAATATATGAATAATAATAAAAAATATATCAATAAAAAAAGATTGAGGAAGTTTACTTCTATTTCTAGTTTGTTCTGAGTTTTTACCATGGATGAAAGTTGAACTATGTTAAATACTTTTTCTGTATCCACTAAGATCATATGTATTTTTCCCCTTGTCTTGATATGTCCAGTTGCACTGATTAATTCTTAACTGTTAAAGAACTTTGCATTTCTGAGAAAAAAATCTCTATTTGGACATGATGTATTATCCTTACTAAATACCATTTAGTTTGACTTGCTAATATTTTAAGAACGTGTCTATGACCATGTTGAATATTGGCCTGGAATTTTTTTCTTATAATGTAAATATTGGTTTTGGTATTAGAAAGATATTGGCTTTGGGACAAGCAGTTAGCATAATGGCTATGTCGCTGGACTCCCATGTAGTCAACTGCGGTTCAAGTCACGGACCCGGTGGCTTAAACTCATGCTGGGAGCGTGTGTGTGTGCCCAAGATCCCGAGAGGATAATGGAGGAGAAGGGATTGCGGCGTGGCCATCCCCCTGGGGGGCGATTTCTCGCGTTCTGTCTCTCTCTGTCTTTCTGGTGAGCGCACACGCCCTGTAGCAAAAAACCTCTCCAAAAAAAGAAGAAAAAAAAAAAGAAAGATATTGGCCTTATAAAATAAGAAGCATCCTGTTCCTGGGACCAGCAGATGGCACAATGGTTACGCCACTGGACTCCCACACAGTCGAATGTGGTTCAAGTCCAGGACCTGGCGGTTTAAACTCACACCTGGTATGTGTGCGTTCATGCCCAAAATCACAGAAGGAGAACAGAGGAGAAGGGATTGTGGCAAGGCCATGCCCCCTGGAAAAGGGGGTGATTTCTTGCTTTCTGTCTCTCTGTCTCTTTCTGTCTCTCCAGCAAGTGCACACAAAAATCTCTCTCGAGAAAAAAAAGAAAAGAGTATCCTCTTCTCTTCTATTTTTGGGAAAAAATATTTGCATTGGATCATTATTATTTCACCCTTAAATATATGGTTGAATTCAATGGTGAAGTGATGATCTAGGCCTCAAGGATATTTCCCATCTTCTACTTATATTGGTTTAATTTGCTCTTGCACATTATTTCTTTTCTAATATATTCATATGAACCCACAAATTTTCCTCTATGTTCTCTTTTAGCCCCACCCCCCAAACACTGACATATGGTTCTATTTATATTATTACTCTAATCAGGATATTGTTTAATTTACCAAATGATTTCTTCTTTGACACAAGAGTTATTTACAGGAGGTATTTTGAGAGGTTATTTTGTCTTTGATTTGTTTTTTTTTAGTTTGCTATAGGGCACATGTGTTTACTGCAGACAGCAGTGGGAGATTGAGGAATCACCCTTCATGGGGAATGACCATGCTACAATTCATTCTTCTCTATTCTCATCTTGGGATTTTGGGCACACGTGTACACACACCTGGCTTGTTTTGTAAACTACGGCGTCCATGGTTCCTACTTGAACCATAGAGTCAGCTGCGTGGGATCCAGCCAGTTGAACCTCCATGCCACCTGCTGGCCCTTCAAATTTTATTTATTAATTAATTTATGTATTTCAGTTTTTCTATAAGGCCCATGAACTCAGTGGAGAGACAGAGAGAGAAAGAGAGGGAAAGTTAGAAATCACTTACCAGGGGGAATGAACATACCATGATCCCTTCTCCTCCATTTTTCTCTCAGTGTGATTTTCAAGCTTCCAGGTTCTGGACTCGAACCATGATCAACCATGTAGGAGTCCAGCACTTTAACCACCATACCATCTGCTGACCTTTACTTTCTTTATTTTAAAACTTTATTATTAGATGCATATTCATTTACAAATGTTTTATCTTCTTGATTAATTGGCCCTTTTATCTTCATAAAATGTCCCTACAGCTTTCATAATGTTCTTTTTCACAAAGAACATTAACTAATTTTTCTAATATTAGTATAGAGACTACTATCTCGTGGATAATGCTTATATAGTGTATTCTTTTCCAGCCTTTTACTTTTGAACTACATGTGTTATCGTATTGAAAATGCATTATTATTTTAGACAGTGTGTATGCACGTGTGTTTCTGACATTTTTACCCAGTCTGATAATCTATGCATTTTAATTAGACCTTTTTATTATTCACATTTTATGAGCTGATTTATATGTTTGGGGTTAAATTTACCATCTTGCTATTTGTTTTCTAGTCATCCCATGTTTGCTTTTTCATCTTTTTCAAACTTACCTGTCTCCTCTTGAAATAATTAAGCAATTTTGGGTATAACCTTTGTCTCCTCAGTTGGCTTGTTACACTTCTTGTTTTATTTTTAATGATTTCCCTGGGGTTTATAATATGCATTTTTAACTATCACAGTCTTTTTTGGATAATAGTATAACACATCAAGTATAATATATGAGCACTTTACTTACCATTTTTCACCCTACAATTATACTAGATTTTTCTTCTCTTTCCTTTCATTTATTGGACAACTTTATCATATAGTATAATTCGTTTTTGCTTTAAATGTTAGACTCTCAGAGAAACTAAAAAAGATAAAATATTATTTTATATTTATCCACTTATTACTCATTTTAAGTACACCTCTTTTTTTCAACTTCAGTGGAGTATAATTGACAAACATAAGTGTATATACTTAAGGTATACAATGTGATGCTTTAATATACATATACATTGTGAAACAATTCCCATAGTTAAGTTAGTTAACACATCCATTACCTTATATAGTTATCTCTTTTGGGTAGGTTTTCGCTTGTTTCTTTCTTTCTTTTTTTAATACCTGAGGGTGCCTGCTAGTTCTAGAAAGAGAGAAAGAGAGTGCCTTAATGGGGTTTGGTCACATTGCAATCCCTTCTCCTCTGTTCCATTTCACCAGGATCCTGGACACATGTTCCTGCTGTGTTCTGTAAACCTCTGGAGTAGGGGAGTTGGTCAGTGGGATCTGGATTTTTCCCACACGGTGCTTAACTGCTATGCTGTGGGGCCAACCCCATAGTTACCTTTTCATATTATTATTTGTGAGGAGAGCATTAAATCTGGAGATGTTGGTCAATAGGTTCAAACTTTCAGTTACAAGATGAGTAAGTTCTGAGGATTATAGTCATCCGTTGGCTGTAATTAGTAATACTGTATTGTATGCCTGACATGGGCTAAGAGAGTACATCTTAGATGTTCTCAAGTATATTTCTATTCCTTTGTATAAGCCCAGCCTTTTATGTGATATCATTACCTTCAACTTAAAATCTCTTATACCTTTCTTGTAATGTGACTCTGCAGGTGATATAGTCTCAGGTTTTTGTATCTCTGAAAGTGTCTTATGTTTTACGGACATATATTTACTAGAAATAGCGTTCTAGGTTTTCTTTTGCTTTGTTCTCTTCTTTCTTTTCTTTCTTTCTTTCTTTCTTTCTTTCTTTCTTTCTTTCTTTCTTTCTTTCTTTCTTTCTTTCTTTCTTTCTTTCCTTTTTGTTTCCATATCCACTAAGTGTCTCTCTCTGACTCCCTATAATACAATTATCACTGTATTCTATAACTTGACTATGATGCAATTTGGGATGGTTTTCATTGTATTTAGCCTAACATAGGTTTTCTGAGCATCTTAAGTTTCTGGGTTAATAGTTTTGATGTACCCAGAAATTACTTTGAAAAATAATTTCCTGCCTTTCCCTTTCTTCTACAGAGATTCCATTAATAAGTGTGTTGGGATAATATATCCCATATGTCACTGAGGTTTTGTTCAACTTGGCTATTTTTTTTTCTTTATTTTACAGCTATTCGATAATCCTCAAGTACATGGATGGTTTTCTTTTGCACTGACTAATCTGCTTGTTGTTGTTGTTATAAGGTGCATGCACTCACCAGAGAGAGACAGAAAGAAGGAAAGAAAAGTAAAATGAGAAAGCATCCCCCAAGAGTGATGGCCATGCCATAATCCCTTCTCTTTCATTCTCTTCTTGGGATTTGGGGCACACACACACACACACACACACACACACATACCCAACGTGTTTTTCAAGCTGTCGAGTCTGTCAAGTCTGACTCAAACAGCACAGTTGGCCATGTGGGATCCAGCTGCCGTAACCACCATACCACTGGCTGGCCCTCTAATCTGCTTTTAAGTCCGTAGAGTAAAAAAATAAATAAATAAAATAAAATAAAATAAATTCATATCCTGTGCTTTCCTGCAATCAAAGATCCATTTGGGGGGAACCAGCAGTTAGCGTAATGGCTATGTCGCTGGACTCCCATGTAGTCGATTGCGGTTTGCATCCCGGACCCGGTGACTTAAAACTCACGCCGGGCGCATGTGCGTGCATGCCCAAGATCCCAAGAGGAGAATGGGGGAGAAGGGATTGCAGCATGACCATCCCTTCTAGGGGGTGATTTCTCACTTTCTGTCTCTATGTCTCTCTCTGTCTGTCTGGCGAGCGCACGCGCCCTATAGCAAAAACCTCTCAAAAAAAAAAAAAAAAAAAAAGATCCATTTGGGTAGATTCTATGTTTGGCAATTTTTCCTCATTATTTTCAGGGTTTCTCTTAGTTAGGTGCACATATTTATAATAGCTATTTTAAATTTTTTTTCTACTTTTTTTTTTCTTTCTTTCTATAGGGCATGTGAGCCCACTAGAGAGAGAAGAAATGTGAGAAATCATCCCCTTGGGGAGAATGGCCATGTCACAATCCCTTCTCCTCCATTGTCCTGGGATTTTAGGCATGCTTGCACATGCACCTGTAATGTTTTTCAAGCCTCTGGGTCCAGGACTCAAACTGCAGAGTCAATTATGTGAGATTCAGCCACCTTAACCTTACCTGCTGGACCTCTGCTACTTTTAATATGTTTGTTGTTGTTGTTTTTACTATTTTTTTCCTTCTTCATATGTGTCACCTATTTTACGCTTAATGATCTACTAATTTCTGTTTGATTTTAGGTAGTGTTAGCTTGACAAAGTTGGATGCCTGGATTTTGTTGCTTTCTTTTTTTTTGAAGAGGTTTTTGCTATAGGGCACGTGTGCTCGCCAAAAAGACAGAGAGAGACAGAGAGACAGAAAGTGAGACATCACCCCCCAGGGGGGATGGCCACACCGCAATCCCTTCTCTTCTATTCTCTTCTCAGGATCTTGGGCATGCACACACACGCGCCCAGCATGAGTTTAGCCACTGGGTCCAGGACTCGAACCGTGGTCGACTACATGGGAGTCCAGCGACATAGCCATTACGCTAACTGCTGGTCCCTTGTTGCTTTCTTTTAAAAAAAAATTTTCCACTAAGTAACGTGTGGATCAGCTTAAACCTTTTAGTTCTTGTTTTTAGTCTTTTAAAGACTATCATATTATAGGCTTTACTCTATAGCTAGGTTTTTCCCTGTTATTATTGACTAATCTTTATGAATTTTTTTTTAATAGTTCATGTGCTTCATGAGCACCTGATTCTTATAGGTTAGAACAAAAATGTCTCCCAGCTGATGCCACAGGAGTGCTGGGTGATTAGACCCAACACCCGCGCTGGTTCTCACCCAATGCTTACAAAGAATTATTGTAGAATTGCGAACAAAGGGAGAAGATAGCTCATTAGGAAAGAGTCTAAGTGGAAGGGGAGCTCAAATATGTTGTCCCCCAGGGGGTCAGAATGGCCCAGTTACATGAACCCTGACAAGGGAAAAAAAATATATGAAAACTATTTTTGTCTAAGGAGATGGGGGGAAAAAACTACTTTCTTTTAAGAGATGCCAGCACAGGTGTTTTGTGTCACTGGGAAGTCTTAGGCTAATTGTTGCCCATGAGTTGGACAGTGTGCTCAGGACCACAGCTACTTTGTCTATTTCTAGCCCAGTCAGCAAGTAGTCATAAATTTTTGAAGCATATGAAAGAAGAGTATATCATTCAAGGTACTTTCCTCTCCTGTTCTCCAAAACGAGAGACTACACTCTTTGTTTAGACTGCAACAATGATATGAAGAATGCTAATTTCAGCTTTCCTTATCTCAAACAGGCTGCAAGTGGCTTTCTGTGAAAGCAAGTAGTGAGAGCTAAAAATTGTTTTCTAGTGAGAGGAGTGAACGATTTTTATTAAAGGTTTTTTTGACTACAGTGACTCCATCTTGTCTCATACCCTCCATTCCGTGGAATCCTTACCCTATTTACTTAACCAGAAATCTTACTTCTATCTCACCGGGGGCCAGTAGGTGGAGTGGAGTGATGGTTAAGGCTCTGGACTCTCGCACAATTGACCATGGTTCTAGTCCCGGACCTGGCAGCTTGAAAATCACACTGGGCATGCATTCATGCCTGCCCAAAACCCCAGGAGGAGAATGGAGGAGAAGGGACTGTGACATGGTCATCCCCCCTCGGGAAGTTATTTCTCTCTTTCCCTCTCATTGTCTCTCTTTGCTTCTCTTCATTTCTCTCCCACAAGCACACAAACCCTATGAAAAAAAAAAAAAAAGTCTCCCAGCCTTGTGTGAACTCTAGTAAATATGAATCCTATAATATCCTGATAGTAGTTCTTTCCCCATGAAGTACATTTTGTCTGCCTTTATGTATCCTCATTCTGTACCTACAAAACCTATTTTTTTATTTTTTAAAAACAATTATTTTATGGAACTTTATTTATTTCAATTTGACCAGAGAAGAAGAAAGAGAGAAAGTGAGAAAGCAAGCCTCCAGGTCCAGGACTTGAACCATGGTCAGTCATGTGGGAGTCCAGCACCCCCAACCACCATGCCACCTGTGGGCCCCTGCAAAAATTATTATTGAACAAGACTTGAGGGTACTCCTATATAGATTTTTGGAGTTCGTATTCTTCTCTCCCTTACTCTATTTAATTTCAGGTAGCCTCAGACTCTTCAGACCTTATTCTCTGTATCTTCCATTTCTACTGAGCCATTTTAAAGTTCTCTTTTTTTGCACTGTGAGCTGGACAGTATCTCTAGGCAGAGAAAACCTGAATGTAAACTCATATATTGTGTGGTGGAAAAGAAATTTCTTTTCCTCTTAGGCTCATAGATGAGACCCTTATAATTAAATATATATTAAGAAGAGAAAAACATACAAATGTATTTCATAGAAATTGAACATGACACAGAGGCTTCATAAGGAAATAAAGACCCAAAGAATCAGGTATACCTGTGTATTTTTATGTTAGGTTTGATAAAGTGGATAGTTATTGAGAACTATGACTGGCTAAAAAGTACGGTCTAGGGGACAGCAGGTGGAGTGGTGACTAAGGCAGCTGGATCTCACACAGTCAGCTATGTAGTTCAAGTCCTAGACCCTGCAGTTTTAAAATACTCTGGGCCCATATGCATAAGTGCCCAAAATCTCAAAAGGAGAGTGGAGAAGAGATTGTGGCATGACCATCCCTTATGAGTGAAGTCTTTTCAGTTTCCCATTCCGTCTCTCTCTGATGAGCGAATGCATACTCTAGCAAATATTTATTAATTAATTAGTTAATTAACAAAAGCATGGGCTAATGGGGATAGACTGGGAGGAACTTAGCAAAATATACCTGTTCAGTTTCTTCTTTGTCCTGGTGTTTTCAGAGATAAGGCTGTTCTTTTCCTCAAGGTGCAGAAAAGACTTTTTTTTAACTTGCCAGAGGGCATGTGTGCTCCAGGAAGGGAGAGAGGGAAAGTGAAAAAGCTACCCACATGGAGCGTGATCATAATATAATCCCTTCTCCCCATTTAGTTTTCCCTCCTTTTGGGATTTTGGTCATGCATACGCAAACATCTGCCATTAGGATCCATGATTTGAACCATGAAATCACCCATGTAGGATCCAGCAGCCTTAACCACCACGTGACCTGCTGGCCCAAGGAAGGAGCCTTTTCAATGAGTCTTATAGAACTCCTTAAGGGGAGAGGAGCACAGGGAAGGTGAGTGCGACCTTCCTACTTCTACTGTCTTTTCAAATGCCGCGGTGTCATATTTTCTCCTGAATTCCATCAATTGCTTCCATCGCTTTGTTTCCATTTTTGAATGTATTACCTACTTTCCAAATTTAGACAAACAGGTGTTTTTTCATACATTTTGCCCATTCTTCCAGTTGTTTATAATGGGAAGGCAAGTCATATAATATCCATTTTATCATGACGATGAGAAGTTGATTCATGGGACCAGCAGTTAGTGTAATGGCTACGTTGCTGGACTCCCATGTAGTCGACCGCAGTTTGAGTCCCAGACCCGGTGGCTTAAACTCACACCGGGCGCATGTGCGTGAGTGCCCAAGATCCCGAGAGGAGAATGGAGGAGAAGGGATTGTGGTGTGGCCATCCCCCCTGGGGGGTGATTTCTCGCTTTCTGTCTCTATGTCTCTGTCTGTCTGGCGAGCATGCGCGCCCTATAGCAAAAAAAAACTCTTAAAAAAAAAAAGAAGTTGATTCATGATTTAAAAAAAAATAAAAGTATATATATCTTGTCAGCAGGCGGTGTAGTAGTTAAGGCACTGGACTCCCACATATCTGACTGATGTTTGAGTCCCGGACTGGGCACTTGAAACTCACACTTGGGCATGCATGCCCAAAATCCTGAGAGAGAAATGGAGGAAACAGGATTGAAGCATGGCCATGCCCCGTGGTTGGTGATTTCTCCCTTTCTCTCTGTGTCTCTCTAGTGAGCACATGTGCTGTATAGCAAAAAAACTCTCTCTTAAAAAAAAAAGTTATATTTATCTCAAGCTTGTCCACTAAAAACGACTAGAAATAATGATACCTCATTCTCTTTTTTTTTTTAAATATTTATTTAATTTTATTTATTATCATTATTATTTTAAAATTTTTTATAGGGCACACACACTCACCAGAGAGAGAGAGAGGAAAAGTGAAAAAGCAAGATGCCAGGTCTGGGACTCAAACCACAATCAGTCCTGTAGGACTCCAGCACCTTAAACCACCACACCATGTGCTGGCCCCAACATCCCATTCTTAAAAAAGTATTTCAAGAACCTAGATTGTTTGTGTGTGTGTGTGTTTTAAGAGAGATTTTTGCTATAGGGTGTGTGCACTTGCCAAAAATAAAGAGACAGAGAGACAGAAAGTGAGAAATCCTCCCCTGAGGGAGTGGCCATGCTGCAATCCCTTCTCCTCCATTCTCCCCTCGGGATTTTAGGCATGCAAAGACACATGTCCTGCATGAGTCTTAGGTTGCCGGGTAGGGGACTCAAACTGCGGTAAACTATGTGGGAGTCCAAAAACATAACCATTATACCATCTGCATGCCCTTAGATTGTGTTTATTAAACTACATTCCTTAATATAAAGAACCTAGACTCCTTGGAGAAAAGGCTGCTTCCATGTTCAGGCCATGAAAAATACATAATATCCTCTAACATCTTTGTGCTCTGAAATAAGGAAGTATTTGAACATTAATATGGGGGCCAGCAGATGGCATAATGGTTATATCACTGGACTCCCACATGTTCGTCTGCAGTTCAAGTCCCAGACCTGGCAGCTTGAAACTCACATCAGGCGTATGTGTGTGTGTGCCCCAAATCCAAAGAGGAGTGTGGAGGAGAAGGGAATGCAGTGTGGCCATCCATCCCCCCCAGTGGGGGGGTCGTGATTTCTCACTTTCTCTGTGTCCCTCTCTAGTGAGCTCACATGCCCTACAGCAAAAATCTCTCTCAAAAAAAGAAAGGTTAATATGGTCAAGTTACAATGACATTGGAGTCAGTACACAAGGATTCTCACCAGGAAATTTGAGACAGTTTGAGATCAGAAAATTCATGACAGTAATGAATTAAAAGACATTTAATATTTTAAAATCATTAATATAATGATAATCAAGAAACATACTTATTTTTCACAATTGGTAGTGACTATTACATCAACTACTTATTATAAGTTGTATTTACAAAGAAAGAATTAAGCAGTTATTGTGTCTCTCCATAACTTGACCAAAATTTCTGAGCATGAAGTGAGAACACCAGCACATTGTTCACTGACCAGCCAAAAACTACGTGAATTAATCAACTAACACAAGTGATCAAGAATAACTCTCCTTGGAACCAGCAGTTAGCTGGTAATGTAATAATAATGTTAGAATTGGATAAACAACATTTTGCTTCCATTAATAAAATAGCTGATTTAGGCAATGTTCATCAGTGGATGCTAAAAACTGTTAGTTTCACCCTATTTGTTAGTTGCAAAGAGAAATGCTTCCTTTTACAAAATAGAAATCTGGTTATCACCATCTTAAACATGATCAATCAATATCATTATTACTTAGATAACTTGAAATTGCAAATTTCTGAAGTGATGTATTAGTAAGTAATCAGTATTGTGTAAAACATATCATTGTGGGCTGCCCCATGAACTGGTGGTTAAGGAACCAGATCGCATATTGTTGACGGTGTGGTTTGAGCCCAGGCCCCAGCAGCTAGAAAAACATGCAGGGCAAGTGTGTACCCATGAACAAAATCACTACAGAATGAAGAAATGTAGGGGGATTGGATTGTAGCATGACTATACCCCATTGAATGGTGCTTTCTCCCTCTCTTTCTCTCTGTATTTCTCTGGCATGTGCACATACTCTCTGGCAATCAATCAATCTATAAAAGACATATCCTTTGAAAAATGCTTAACCTGTTTTAAATAGTGAGAACAAGTGATAGAACAAACTAAGGCCATCAAAAAAAAAAATTAGACAAAACTAGGATGTGGCACACTCTACAAAGTTGACTTATGCATATCTAAAAGTTAACCTAATTTAAAAATATTGAAATGAGGAGTCTCCCGGTAGCCCAGAGAGGTGGCTTACAAAAGAGATGAAATATGGTCTGAAAGATGATATGAGTATGAAAGAATTCGAAGACAATGAGCACCTCCTCAAAGTCACCCAGTGATGGCTACCATAGAGTAGTTAATACTGTGACAAAGAAATTACCACTTTTAGACAGACCTGGTGAAGGAAGCTACAATAAGTATTACAATCATGTTGATTACCAAGAATATGATGAGGGCTGCAGTTATTCTCATGACCAAAGAAATGATCCACTTCACAGAGCAGATGATTCTGGTTACAGATGCACAAGATTTGATCATTCTGGAACCCAACAGCTTGAATACAGGGACATGAGAGATAGCTTTAGAAGAAAGTTTCTACTCTTTGCATTATGTGAGAGACTGGTTTCCTCATAAAAGGGACACTCCTTTTTTCAGAGAACCATCCATAGGCCAAAAGGATTCTCCACACAAAAGATCTGGCTCCCACATCAGTAGTCGAAATTACTCTCCTGAAAGAAATAAAACATTGTCTTCTATCAACCGCAACATAGAAAGTTCGTGCGTGTTGGTGCCTTCTACAGATGGCAGAATGAAGGAAAGTCAGAAACAGGGAAAAAGAGATCTGCCCAGTCTTTGAAAACATCAAGAGACCCATTACCTTCAGATTCTTCAGCAGTTCTTTCATCAAAGGTGTTAGCCAAACTCAGTAGGCTTACCAAAAAGGAACTTGCTGAGGTTGCAAGCAAGTAGGCTGCTGAAAAGCTAGAGAAGTCAGCTGAAAGTAACTTGCCTAAAATTTCTGAGTATGAGGTGGGAACCACAGCACATTATTCATTGACCAGCCAGAAGAACCTGATTTGAATGCAATCCATGGCATCAAATTATTTGAAGAAGATCAACTAACCAGTTGCTCTAAAGCAATAGCATTGAAAACTAGAGATAGAACAGATTTATCAACAAGACTGTGAAACTTAGGATGGTGGTGAAAATGCTGATTGAAAAAGATTCTTCATTAGAAAAACTAGTACAGTTTAATACAGAGAGACAGAAAGTTTGCACTGAGGTAGAATTTACATGAAATAGTTGAGTGGTGTGTTGAAGAGCTCAAGTATTTCATTGTAGAATATGATACTTCTACTCAAGATTTTAGAGAGCCTCTTTCTTTGACTCTTTAAAAGATTTCTTGCTCAGGCAAAAAAAAAAAAAAAAAAAAAAAAGTTTCCAGATTTTTTTTCTCTCCCTGGATTGTATAGATCCTTAACATATGGAATTTTTGTGATAAAGAGAAGAACTTTATGATAATTGACTACTTTTCCAATATTAAATAAACATCTAAAATGCTTTATTTGGGGGATCAGCAGATGGAGCAATGGTTATGTCGTTGTACTCCCACGTAGTCGACTATAGTTTGAGTCCCAGACCTGGCGATTTGAAACTCACACCAGACACATGTGTGTGCATGCCCAAGATCCCAAGAGGAGACTGGAAAATGGACTGTGGCATGATCCCCCTGGGGGATGATTTCTTGGTTTCTGTCTCTCTGTCTCTCCAGCGAGCACATGTACTCTATAGCAAAAGTTTCTCTAAAAAAAAAAAAAAGTCTGTTTGGAAAAAAATTGAAATGTGCTCTAAAATTAAAGAAAATAAAGAGAAATAAAGACCCAATTCAATGTCTAAATGGACTCTAGTTCAAAATACTACAAATATATTTTTACGGCAATTGGGGAATTATAAATATGATCTGGCTACTTGATGGTATAATAAAAGAATTCTTACTAACCAGACTACATGTGATATTGTGGTTGCATAACAAAATAATCTTCTCAAGATGTGTGCTAAACTATTTAGAAAGGGTCATTATGACTATAACTCTTTTTTTTGTTTTGTTTTGTTTTTTTTTTGTTTTTTTTGCCATAGAGCATGTGCATTCTCTGGAGAGAGACAGAAAGACAGTGAGAAGGAAAGTGAGAAATCATCCCTCCAGGGAGGGTGGCCATACCACAATCCCTTCCTCCACCATTCTCCTCCTGAGGCTTTGGGCAAGCACACATACACACTTGGCGGGATTTTCAAACCACCAGGGATGGAACTCAAACCCTGGTCAGCCATATGGGAGTCCAGTGCCTCAACCACTACGCCACCCACTGGCCTGACTGCAACCTTCTTTCAAAAAGTTCAACAACATTTCTGCTCATGTTAATAATTTTTAATTTGTGATAGGTATATGGGTATTTATTTTATTCATCTTTATTTTTGCATGTTTGAAAATCTTGAGAACAAAAGCGGTTGACAATTCCTCTGTATCTTACTCCCTAAATACAGACATAATGGCTACAGCACTGGTAGCCATAAAAGAGTATGAGTAGAAGGACTATATCTTAGAAATGGCAGAACAGGGGACCAGCAAATGGTGTAGTCATTACATCACTGGACTCCCACATGGCCAACTCCAGTTAGAGTGCAGAACCTAGTGGCTTGAAAATCATACTGGGCACGTGTGCGTGTGTGCCCAAGATCCCAGGAGGAGAATGGAGGAGAAGGGATTGCGGTGTGATCATCATCCCCGGGGGTGATTTCTCACGTTCCCTCTCACCGTTTTTGTCTCCCTGTGCAGCAAGCACTTGCATCCTATAGCAAAAATGTCTAAAACAAACAAAACAAAATAAGAAAACTATAAATTTCTTGACTCCCTGATTTCTTGATGTAGAGTTACTATATCTACCTTTATTTCTTTGACTACAGATTTGTTTTACCTATTTGAGAAATAAACGTTGTTTTGAAACCAGCAGTTGGCATAACGGCTATGTCCCTGGACTCTCATGTAGTCGACCACGGTTCGAGTCCCAGACCTGGTGGCTTAAACTCATGCGGGGCATGTTTGCGTGCGTGCTCAGGATCCCAAGAGGAGAATGGAGGAGAAGGGATTACACCGTGGCCATTCCTCCTAGGGGATGATTTCTTGCTTTCTGTCTCTCTGTCTCTCTCTGTCTTTCTGGCAATAGCACGTGCCCTATAGCAAAAACCTCTCAAAAAAAAAAAAAAAACAAAGAAGAAGAAGAAGAAGAAGAAGAAGAAGAAGAAGAAGAAGAAATAAACATTGTTTTGTTGAAGCCATGATTATTTAGATTTTTCTGTTACATGTGTTAAACCTAATCCCAGCTAATAAAATGAGCATGGATAACAATATAAAAGGATACAAACTAAGTTATTAACATGGATTATCTGTAGAACATGTGGTGGTAGGACTAATGGGGGAGAAGGAAAAGAGTGTAAGCATCACATTTACATAAACTTATATAGGTATACATGTATAAAGTACATATTTATAGAGAAAAGGTCATCATATGTCATATAAGAAATAGAAAATATAGGCCAGACACTGGTGCAGTGGTAAAATACCATGTTTTTATGAGGCTGATCCATGTGAGAAGAATCTGGATTAACATCTGGAGAACTTTTGAGTACACTGGGCACCCACGTACCCATGATCTGGGACTTTTTGAAAGCTAAAGATGGATCATAGCATCTGTCTCTGTGTGTCTCTCTCGCTCGTAGAAAAAAATAAATGAACTTTTATAATAATAATTTAAAAAAGGGCCAGCCAGTGCATAGTGATAGAACAGCTGGATCCCACATGGCTGACTGCACAGTTTGAGTCCTGGACCTGGTGGCTTGAAAAACATGCCAGGAATTGCGCACACATGCCCAAAATTCTGGAAGGAGAATGGATTATAGTATGGCTATCCTTCTTGGAGGTGATTTCTCTCTATCTCTCAGTCTCTCTCTGTCTGTTGAGCCCATGCACTCTATAGCAAACTTTTAAAAATAAAATAAATATAATGTGGTGAAGTATCTTGTTGCTGTTATTAGAGATTTCTTACTTATTATTAATCCCTTCTTTTGGTACCTGGTCTCACGTAGATTAGTTTTTGTTTTCTTAAAGAATTATTTATTTAATTAATTTATTATTATTTTTAAATGTTTGCTATAGGGCGTGTGCACTCACCAGAGAGAGATGAGGAGTGGGGGGGAGGGGCACAGCAAAGTGAGAAAGCAAGCCTCCAGGTCTAGGATTTGAACTGTGGTCAACCACATGAGAGCCTAGCACGTTAACTGCCACACCACCTGCTGGTCCCTCAAGTATATTCTGTCTTATCTTTAAAGACTTAGAGAGAGGTCAGTGAGAATAAAGACTCTTACATCTGGATTTAGAAATGCTATGAAAAATCCTGAAAAACCTCTGCATTGTATTCTCAAACATGAGAAACATTGCACCATTGTAACACATACACAGCTGTTTTTTTCCTATGTTAGTTTCAAGCCAGCGACAAGCACAGTACAACTTTGAAACAGTGTTTCATCTACTGCATTATAAATAACAGTAAACTAACACTAACCTTTGAATTATAACTCTTTTGCAATCAAAGAAACAGCAACAGAAGAACAAGTCCTGAGTTATCTTTCTTGCCTTAAAAGCAATGTTACTACCACCATCGAAGAATTCTGAAATAGGTAGAAAAGTGGTCAGGAAATTTTAATTCAACTAGGTACAATTATTGTGCTTTTCAGCACATCTTACAAAGTGTAGAAGCTCCTCTCACCTGTGTGTTACTCAAAAGGTAGTTGGTGGCTTTTCATTCACTATTTGTTCCTAGATCACAAAACAAAATTCCAGAAATCAAAGGCAAATGTTAGGTATGTTTAAGGGACATTGTCACAACTTTCAACATGTGGTTAGTGAACTTGCTTCCTTAAACAGCATAGAGCTCTTCTGGGGTGTTGTCTCAATCACGTGGTGGGAGAGTGCACTAGTCTGGGGCAGAAGAGTCACAAGAAAATACTGATACTTTAGGATTAGTTTGTCAAAGAACCCACAAGTATATAAAAGACTGAGAAAATGTAATAATTTCCCTATTCCTGTAAATTTAATTTTGTAATTCATTAACATTTTCTAAAGCATTTACTTTTTTATAGTTAAACATTACTACCTAGATAAGGAAAGTAAAATAAGTTATCACTTACATCTGATTTTAGTGTATTGATGGTAAAGCAAACTTGACTGGGACCAGCAGAGGGTGTAATGGTTATGTCACTAGACTCCCACACGGCCAGCCGCTATTCAAGTCCTGGACCTGGAGGCTTGAAATGCATGCAGGGCACATGTGCGTTCATGTCCTAAATTCCAAGAGGAGAATGGAGGAGAATGGATTGAGGCATGGCCATCCCCCCGGGGGATAATTTCTTGCTGTCTCTCTGGTGAGCACACTTGCTCTATAGTAAAAATCTCTCCAAAACAAACAAACTTGACTAAATGTTTTTCTTCAGAAAAGGAGTTTTTTTTTCTGTATGTGGCTATAGTTTGTACTAGTTTTACTTCAAAGTGTGCACCTTCATATATTGAGTTCAACATTTTAGCCATAATTGATGGTGAAGTTCTAAAATTACTGCATACGGTTTTTGGAGAAATCCTGCCTTACTAAGCATCAAAATTTAGGTGGTACTTGCACACATACAAGACAAAAAATAATTTTTCAAGCCAAAAATTTTTTTAAAAGACTACTTTTTTCCTTTTTTTCTTTTTCTTTTTTTTTTTTTTTTTTTTGAGGTTTTTGCTATAGGGCACGTGCACTCGCCATAAAGACAGAAAGAGACATAGAGACAGAATGCGAGAAATCATCCCCCGGGGGGATGGCCATGCTGCAATCCTTTCTTCTCCATTCTGCTCTTGGGATCTTGGACACACATGCACACATGCCCGGCGTGAGTTTAAGCCACCGGGTCTGGGACTCGAACTGCATTCGACTACATGGGAGTTCAGCCACATAGCCATTACGCTAACTGCTGATCCCTTAAAAGAGTATTATATTAATTAAAATTTGACAAAAGCAGATGGTCAATATTTTACACATAAATATTAGTGCTTCTCACTAGGTGCATGTGTTTCTATGCCCAAATTCCTGAGAGGAGAATGCAGCATGGCCATCCCCCTAGGGGGTGATTTCTCACTTTCTCACTCTCTCACTCTCTCACTCTCTGTCTCTCTCTGTCTCTCTGGAAAGTGCACATGGCCCTATAGTAAAAATCTCCCTAAAATATATGTATAATATATATTATGTATTATATATATAAAACATCATGTATATGTAAGTATATATAAACACACACACACACACACACACACACACACACACACATATATATATATATATATATATATATATATATATATAAATGTTTCTGATGACCTAGAACTTAAGGTTACTATGACCAAGTTACACATCTGTGAGACATTATTCAAAAACTACATCAAAGATGATTGAATAAACAGGTTGGGAGGATATGTGGCAGAAATGGCAGCCCAAACACCAATTTCCAATAACACTATAGTACAATATACTCAGGAAACAGGACCTGATATAAAAGACTAACTAAGAGAGTATACACAGCTAATCAACTATGCTAAGTACAACTGTTAGAATGGAACTGAAGATCTCTGTTCTGGTCTTCTTGGAAGAAAGAATTCAGCCAAGAGGCAGAAGTATGGTAGAACAACAAAGCTTTATATTAGCTTTTAGCTAATAGAAATTATAGCAGGGTAAAACAAAAGTACAAAGCAGGGTAAGACAGAAATGAAAGTTAACTTCTAAGATGTAGGATTGGGGTGGCGGAAGGGTGTATCTAGCCTAAGGGTTTCTGTGTTTTGAGCTTTTACTGGGTCTCCATGAGGCACCTCCCTTTCTGCTTAGTTTTGATTGGCTTTTTCATTTTCTCCTCCCTTTATTTTCCATTTCCCTTCCTGGTATCTCCTCTCAGTTCTGCATATGCAATGTTGGGCTTTATTATGTTATAATTTTGCATGAGCACCTTAGCAAAACCCGTGGGGGGGGGGGGCGTTGCACACAACTGCAGTGCAAATAATATGTTAATGAGCTAAAGGTCACTTGAGGACAACTAAGGTCAGCACTGAACATGTTTCAAGCTATGTAAAGCCCCTTCAAGCTATTTCATGTCCCTGGGTTCAACATTTAGCATACTTCAAGTTAAGCACTGTCTCCTAGGCTGCCCCTATCTTCAGTAGCAGGATATTCCTGACCACAAAGAGGAAGTCTGGGGTGTGACCTCATAGGCAGTGCCAGTGGACCTCTAGATCCTCCTCACTGCTTATGTCCGACTAGTTACCTAAACTAACAATTTGGCAAAGGTACAGATATTGTGAAAATGGAAATTCTTCATGAGGATGTAAAATTTTAGCATAACGATGAGGTGAAGGAAGAATAATTTGTTTTTTAGTTTCTTTGCTAACAAACATAACTAACTGAAATGCATAAATCTAGGAAGAATCACATTGTCATTGAATGTAATTTGGTGTTAAGTTTTGTCTAAGAGAATGTTCTGACCTAAAAAGGCAGGAACGCATCTTGACTAAAGTGCTGGTCCATGAATGTAAACTAACTTCTATCAGTGACAAAGCCTTGCTATAAAAGACAGCTCAACCAAATAGTCTGCTTAGTGATATAGTAAAAAAAATGTGAATTTCATAAGACTAACGTGATAAATTCAAAATTGTTCTCTTTATTGTGTGATAATTTAGAAGCTAATCATTTACAATCTTTATTGTATGCTGAAGTATAATCATTTCTGAACAATCTTAGTGCTTCTGCAAGATAAGAATTGGTTTCTTATCAAAATATTCAAAGAAACTAACTGGACAGTCAGGCTTGCTTATTTATCTGATAGATTTGATATATTTAATCATTATACTACTTTCACAAAAAGAAAGAAGGGAGCTTAGTTTTAAATGGTATTGAGATCAAAGGGCAAAAGAGAAAGTTGGAAGCCTGAAAGTGTAAGATGTTCAATAACAAGTCCAGACTCAGATAAGGAGAAACTTTATTTTTAAAAGACTATTATAATAGAACCCCCTCCATCTCAGAAATCTGCAAGTGTTTCAGAATTGAACAGACAACATTTTCTTTTCTTTTATAGGAAGAGGTAAGCAGTATATAAGAGGATGATGGACAAATGAGAGGGAGTGTACAGATTGTAGGCTCTGCAAGGTTTGCCAGGAAATGGATCTTCCGAAGGTCAGCAGATTCTTCATGTGCTACTACGAGAAGCATGTTCTGCATTTTAGTGTTTGCTCAAGCTTGAGGGAAAACCAAAGTTCAGGGATCTGTGGAGAGATGAGAAATCTAACTGATGCCTCATCAAGAAAAAGGAGAGGAAAAGAAAGGCAATTATGGGGACTGGTGGGTAGTGAGGTGGTTAAGGCTGCTGGACTCCCACATGGCCAACTGTGGTTAAGTCCTGGACCTGATGGCTTGCTTTCTCATGTTCTCTCTCTCTCTTTCTCTTTCTGTCCCTCTCTAGTCAAATATAAATAATAAATAAAGGTAAATAAAATAATTCTTTTAAAGAAAGAAAGAAAGAAAGAAAGAAAGAAAGAAAGAAAGAAAGAAAGAGAGAGAGAGAGAGAGGAAGGAAGGAAGGAAGGAAGGAAGGAAGGAAGGAAGGAAGGAAGGAAGGGAAAGAAAGAAAGGGAGAAAGAAAAAAAGGCAATTATGAACACCAGGTCTGATGTTTCCACAGATTTTTATGCTCTACTCCACACTTGAATAACAGTTATCAATAAATAGATGATGATTTAGATATTGAAGATTTGTAAACAGTTGCTACAAAACACATTATAAATTTGGTAGAATGCATGGAATTTTATTTTTCTGTAGAAGTAAATCTGTATACAGGAAATTCAGGGATATCACATCCAATTCTTTCATTGAAAGATAGTTTAAGCTTACCAAAAACTTTGCAATATAAATTTTCTGGAAGTGGCTGTTAATGAATGTTTGAAGATGATTTTCAAAATATAGCCTTGCTATAAAAACCAGACATGTGGATCAATGGAATAGAATAGAGACCCCAGAAATAACCCCCAAAGCGTATAGCCAACTGATCTTTGACAAAGGATATCAGTCGATCCATTGGGAAAAGGAAAACCTCTTTAGTAAATGGAGCTGGAAAAACTGGGTATCCACCTGCAAAAAGATGAAACTGAACCCCATCTTTCACCATTAACAAAAATCAACTCAAAATGGATCAAAGATCTGAATCTAAGACCTCAAACAATGAAACTACTGGTGGAAAATGCTGGGGAAACTCTGGGAGACATTGGAGTAGGCAAAGACTTCTTAAATAAGACTCCCAAGGCACAGGCAATAATCCCTAAAATAGACAAGTGGGACTATATCAGACTAAGAAGTTTCTGCACAGCAAAGGACACAGTAACAAGTGTGAACCTACAACCCTCAGAATGGGAAAATATTTTTCTTAAATACGCCTCAGACAAGGGACTGATAACCAGAATACACAGGGAACTCAAGTGCCTTATGGAAAAAAAGAAATGATTATTAACCCAATTAAAAGATGGGAAAATGAGCTGAACGAAAATCTCTCTAAGGAAGACATACGAACAGCTAAAAAGCATATGAGAAAATAGTCAACATCCCTTATCATAAGGGAGATGCAGATAAAAACCACAATGAGATACCTCCTAACCCCTGTCAGAATGGCAAAGATTAAGAATATAAAAAGTGATAAGTGTTGGCGGGGATGTGGTGAAAAGGGAACCCTCCTACGCTGTTGGTGGGAATGTAAACTAGTTCAACCACTGTGGAGAACAATATGGAGGTTCCTCAAAGATCTACAATAGATCTACCATTTGATCCAGCAATCCCACTTCTGGGTATTTACCCGAAAGACAGGAGAACACTCAGTCAGAAAAGTGCTTGCACATCAATGTTTATTGCAGCATTATTCACAATTGCCAAGACATGGAACCAACCTAAATGTCCACAAACTGATGAATGGGATTGGGAAAGTGTGGTATATATACTCCATGGAATACTACTCAGCCATAAAAAATAACAAGACCCTGGCATTTGATAGAAAGTGGTCAGATACGGAGGATATATTGCTGAGTGAAGTAAGGCCAGGCTATGAAAGATATTGTATGTATCCACTTAATATATACCGATTATCTGCACTCTATGGTAGAGAGCGAAATATTGGAGGACATAAAAGCGGTGAAAGTACTTAACGAGAATAAGACAGTGTGGAATGGGGGAGGTTGAAGAGAAGAGGATAGAGAAAGATAGCAAGAGAACAAATAGAGAGGCAGGACGTAAGTGGCTTATTACCTGTTGATGATGACATGTATAGTATTCTCAACTGGATTGGTCTGAGAAGTATTTTCATGATGGGTAAAGTCTTTTTACAAGCAAAATGAGAAATAGTGATTGACTGTTTAAAAAAATAATTAGAATAATAATAATAATGCTTGGGAAAACATAGAAAAGATATTGAATGATGGAAGTGGGGAGAATAATATCTCTGTATTGACTGATATGCATGACATTCCCTTTTGAAAAAGCAATGTAGGGGACCAGCAGTTACTGTAATGGCTATGCCACTGGACTCCCCGTAGTCAACCGCGGGTCAACTCCCAGACCTGGTGTCTTAAACTCACGCCAGGCGCGTGTGCGTGCGTGCCCAAAATCCCAAGAAGAGAATGGAGGAGAAGGGATTGCAGCGTGGCCATCCTGATTTCTCACTTACTGTCCTCCCTGTCTCTCTCTGTCTGTCTGGCCAGTGCACGTGCCTTATAGCAAAAAAAACTTTCCAAAAAAAAGAAAAAAAAAAAAGAAAAAGCAATGTAATACACTGTAAAGTTATATGTAATCCAATGTAATATAAAGAAGATTATGATGATAATAAAAAATATATAAAAAAAAAATATAGTCTTGCTTACTTTATAATTTATAAAACTTAAACATTAGCAGGGCCAGCAGGTGGCGGGTGGTTAAGGGCACTGGACTCCCCACATGGCCAAACGCTATTTCGAGTCCTAGACCTGGCAGCTTGCTTTCTCACTTTCTCTCTCTCTCTTTCTTCTCTCTCTCTCCCTCTTTGGTCAAATTAAAATAAGTAAATACATAAATAAAAGTTAAATAAAATAATTCTAAAAAATATAAAAATAAAAATCCATGCCAGCCACTGGCATAATGGTTAAGGTGGCTGCATCCCACACAGCTGACAGCTTGGTTCTTATTTTGTACTAACTCTCACTGTCTCACTCTTTGATGAGCACACACACCCTTGGCAAAAAACAGCATCTGAAGTTTGCTGAAATTGCCTCAAAATTTGCTCTTCTCTCAACAGGCCTCTAATACATCCATGAGATTCAGTTCTTCACTGAGTATTATTAAAATGCTGCATATAGTTTAGACAACAATAGCCCCATGAGTAGCATTGTCAAAACCAAACTAGAAGTCTTAAACAATAAGGAAATTAATGTTTACATGAAAATCTTTATTAATGTATTTACTTAATTTTATTTTTATTATTATTTTTTTAAAATTTTCTTTAGAGCACATCCACTCACCAGAGAGAGACAGAGAGAGAAACAGAAGGAAAGTGAGAAAGCAAGCTACCAGGTCCAGGACTCAAATCGTGGTTGACCATGTGGGAGAATCCAGCACCTTAACCACCACACATTACCTGTAGGCCCCACATTAAAATCTTTAAAACTGAACTGACCCTGTAGGGTGGTAGGTAAGTGTTGTCCAAAGGAAGCCAGATCTCACATTGCCTACCAGGATTCAAATCGTGGCCCTGATGGTTTGGAAAACATTAGCTGCCCAGAATCTTGAACAGATGAAGAATCCAAGGAAAAATGATGAGGCATAACCAGACCCCACTGGGAAGTGTTTTTTAATTTCTCTCACTTTTACACTCTCTCTGTCATGTGTATGTATGCTCCTTCTGGCATAAATAAATACATTGGAATCTTTAAAACTGATAAACCAGGTATCATGCAAACAGAGTATATAGGCATTGAATATTGAGAATTACCATTTTTTTTTTCTTTTTTTGGAGAGGTTTTTGCTATAGGGCGCGTGCGCTCGCCAGACAGACAGAGAGAGACAGAGAGATAGAAAGCAGGAAATCACCCCCCAGGGGGGATGGCCACGCCTCAATCCCTTCTCCTCCATTCTCCTCTCGGGATCTTGGGCACGCACGCACACGCGCCCGGCGTGAGTTTAAGCCGCCGGGTCCGGGACTCGAACCGCGGTCGACTACGTGGGAGTCCAGCGACATAGCCATTACGCTAACTGCTGGTCCCCGAGAATTACCATTTTAATCATATTTTTTATTTACTTATGATTGCAAAATGAAAAAAAGTTATAAATATGATGGGGAGATTTAATGTTAATTGATCATATGCACATTTTCAATGAACAGCATAGGCTTACTTATTTCCCTACATCATATATTTTCTAATTAAAATTATCAAAATATAATTTTATTTCCATTTAGTATTATAGTTTTGAGCTTATACTTTGTAGGCTTGTATTTTATATTTTATTTTACAAAAATAAAAATAATTAAAATAAAATTAATCATAAATGGATTGAACTGAAAAGAAAGCAAAACAAAAAACCTAGTCCTTCTGTACCTATGATTTAAAGAGAATTGACATATGGGATACTTTTGTGAGTTAGGAAAAATTGCCCCTTCCGACCAGATGTGTTCCATCACTAGAGCAGAGGTCTAACAAGTACAATGAGATCTGGATTTCACCCCCTCCATTGGATGTCCTTTTGAAAGGAAGACCCCATGCAATTGTATTCAGCCTTGCAAAATGTATATGTTTTGTGATAATTATGATCATTGCAATCATATCAGAAGAAATTATAATCATATCATATTAGAGTTATCTGACTCATATCACCTTTGAGTGCAGAATCTAACCTTGCCAAAAATGTGGCTAAAACACTAGAAAAGCACCTTGTGGAACTGTCGTTATCAGGTTGCCTCTATGCTCGTGCCTACTTGAAAGATAATAAAAGTTGATGTCAGACTCTTTTATTGCATTGCACCAGAAGCGATGGAATCTGAAATGAACTGGGATCAAACTTAAAGGACAAATTCTGGAAAGAAATTATTAGATACGTAGTGCGAGGACTTAAAAGTTTTTATGTCCAAACCATGTTTAGTGTTTGTGCTTCTGAGGCACTGAAGCATGTCTGCTTGAAAATTAACTGCTTAAAAATTAATGAAGAAGGATTCTTTTATAACCTTCACAATCAGCAGTATGGAGTGTAACTTAGAAAAGGCAATTCACAGTCTCTGTGTATCGCATATATAACACACACACATTCAGTCAGAAAGCACAAAAAAAAACAAGGGATGACAACTTGAGGCTTCAGTTTCAAATCACTCAAGAAAATAAAGTGGGTACTTCTAGTTCCAGCTGAGGCAATCTGGTCAAGATATGGATTTGACAAAATCCTTAGAACTTTGAGAAAAAGCATGAAAGAGAAAGATACTTTGGAAAGTACAGAGCTTCAGAAAGAAAAAAAAAAAAACAGATGCAAAGTTTTTTTTTTTTTTTTTTTTCATTTGTTCTTTGAAAATGTATCTATTTATGTTCTGTGAGCAATTGACTATTTTGACTATTTTCTAGTCTGCCAAGTTTAGGAACTGCATTTAAAGATTTTTACGAGTCGATTCTCATAGCACTCAGAGCGCTATTCCACTGGCATATAACCAAATAAAAACTGATATACATGTCAAATCAAAAAGATTTGTCTCAACCCCTCGAGGAAAAAAAAAGGGCCATTTTAATGCGTTAGAACCTATCTGATTGTAACTACCTCCTACTTCAATGTTTCTAAAACACAAAACAAAAGACTACCAAAGGGGTGAAGTAAGAGCCGAAGCAGGAAGTATGAGAGCTATTGAAAGTGAGTGACAAACCCTTAGGTAGTAAAGATAGAATTTCAAGAGAGTGTGTATAGTTTTAAAAGTCCCCCTCAAAAATGTAGATTATCCATGCCCTGGGTGGGAGGGTATACTTTCTTCACATAACCCTATTAAAACAGTATTCCCCAATTCCTTAAACTTTCTGTATATTCTAAAGATTTTAATTTATGGACCAGCCAATGGGGGCTGGATCCCAAATGACAGACTGTGTAGTTGGAGTCCTGGACCTGGCAGCTTAAAAAAACATGCCGTGTATGAGACCAGCAGATGGCGTAATGATTGTGTCGCTAGACTCCCATGTAGTCGACCGTGGTTTGAGTCCTGGACCCGGTGGCTTAAAACTCATTCTGGATGTGTGTGTGTGTGTGTGTGTGTGTGTGTGTGTGTGTGTCCGTGCCCAAAATCCTGAGAGGAGAATGAAAGAGAAGGGATTGTGGCATGGCCATCCCCCCAGAGAGTAATTTCTTACTTTCTGTCTCTCTGTCTCTCCAGTGAGTACACATGTCCTACAAACAAACAAACAAACAAACAAAAAAGCCAGGTGCATATGCACACATGCCCAAAATCCTGAAGACGGAGAGATAGAGGAGAAGGGATTGTAATGGGACCATGCCCTACGGGGGGAGGGGTGCTTTCTCACTCTCCCTCTTGCTGTTTCTCCTTGACTTTTACCAGTAAATGTATGTGCCCTATGGCAAATTAAAAAAAAAAAAAAAAAAGATTCATCATTTGGTCAAAATTAGTAATCCTGGAGGCAGAAACTCAATGCGCTTCTTAAGTCAGGCTCTAAATTCGGTAGATAATTGACAAAATACTAACTGAATGATAAGAAAAGGAAGGAGTTAACACAGTTAAAGAGGATTTAGTTTCCAGGTGTCAGAACAGGTAGAGATATCACCAGGAAAGCAATGATCTGGAGGTCTGTTGGCACATCCCAAGCCCCAGACCACCCCTTTTGTAGTCAGAACATCTTGATACTCAAGATATGGGGACACTGGGAACTAGCAGTTAGTGTAATGGCTATGTCGCTGACTCTCACGTAGTTGACCGTGGTTCACGTCCTGGACCCGATGGCTTAAAACTCACGCTGGGTGCGTGTGCGTGTGTGCCCAAGACCCCGAGAGGAGAATGGAGGAGAAGGGATTGTGGCGTGACCATCTCCCCTGGGGGGTGATTTCTCGCTTTCTGTCTCTATGTCTCTCTCTGTCTGTCTGGCGAGCGCACGCGCCCTATAGCGAAAACCTCTCCAAAAAAAAAAATAAATAAAAAGATATGGAGACACTATATGGGACCTTATGTACTATGGAGCACGCTCAATTGCTGAGCTTGATTGCCATTAAGTAACTTCAAGCTTATTAACATATAATTTGCATTGATTCATGGGAAATTATCATATAATAAGGCATGTACTGAAATGAGAGCAGAGGAGTCAGGCTATAAGAGCACCCGATGCAGAAACCTCAATGCTGGTATTCACCTTTGGGCCAGCCCACTTTGACCTCTTACAAGTGTACTTTCACTTTCATTTTGCCCTGCTTTGTACTTTTGTTTTGTCCTACTGTAAAGTATTGCTGCTTTTGCTATATTTCTGTCTTTTAGTGGAGTTCTTTTTTCCAAGAAGACAAGAACTGTGATCTTTGTCTCCACACGAACACAACCACAGTGGCACAAGCAGGAGGGTGCCACTGCTCAAGGCTGGGGCCATATGGGAGGTCCAGGTTCAGCTCCCAGACCAACCTGATCAGTCCAGGCAAGGTGGCAGATGCTTATGATTCAACTAATCAGGAGGCTAGGATAAAGGATCCGAACAGTGAGATTCTGCCAAAAAAACACTTACCTCTTTCTCTCTCTCTCTCTCTCTATCTTTCTATCTCTATCTCCTTCTCCCTCTCACTCTCCTGTAAGAAAACAAAAAATGTATTGGTCAATAAAGGATTATATGTCCAGCACCAATACTTCACACATGTGGGGATTATAGCAAAAAGTGTGTTTAAGATGATGACATACAAAAAATGGAAGTGAGGAAATGAGGTGGATAAATAATTACCTTCATGAACATGTTGCACCCTGGTCACAAATTCCCTAAAGACCACCAAGGAGCTGATTCCATTGTAAGCACAGGAGGGTCGCTTTTATTCAGGCTCCAGCCAGGACTCCCAATCTCACCGGCAAAGCAGGTCAGAGTTGAGAGCCCCACATGTTAATTAGGCTGGGTTTTTTATTTAGCTGTTGGGGGGAGGAGGTCGAGGGGTGCTGAGAAATGCACTCAGGCAACTATACATTGGTTGTAGATTACAGGGTGAGTAGCTGTCTCTCCTCAATTGGTCATTAAGTCGTTAAGTCAGGCAAGAAAGTTACTTTAGGTTTCTGGTATTTCTTTTTTTGTTTTTCTTATTGGTCAGCCCCAGTGGAGTGAGGGTTTTATGACTTTCTTTTATGTGACCAGCTCACCTCTTTGAAATGGTGCCGTCCCTCAATAAGGTGGAACAAAATGGAGTCGCTCTGGTTTTGCTCTGGTCTCTCATTTACCCCTTTCCCAAGAATATAGTAGAGCCAATCATGGGTCCCTGTTACTGAGCTCTATGTAGTCTCAGGCAGGAACAGGCTGGTACTGGGACTTGAGTACCATTAATTGGACAGCGTTGATTCTCTCATGGATAAAAGTGATTAACCTGTTGAGGACACAGGAACCAAGGGTGAGGAGGAGGAGAAGGAGAATTAGCAGGAGACCTAAGAGGACGGAGACTAGAGTAGTGAGCCCAGGGGAATGGGGCGAACCAAGAATTAAGCCAGCCTTGGGCCTGTTTGTGTTCTCTTTTACGTTTCTAGAGGCCCTCCTTGACTTTGGCCATTGACTCTTTTACTACACTGGAATGATTGATATAGAAACAGCATTCCTCTTCGATGGTGGCATAAAGGCCCCCCTGTTGGAGAAAAATTAAGTCTAGGCCTCTCCAGTTCTGAAGGATGACTTCTGCAAGGAAGGACTAGGACCCCTGAAGCTGAGTAACAGAGTCCTCTAGCCTGGAAATGTCTTCATCTATAGCCGCATGGAAATCACCGTAATGTTTGTTTTGGAGAACTAAGGAGGAGACCCCAGTTCCTGCCCCCGCTAATCCCAAAAGGGCCATGAGTGTGATGGCAGTGACTGGTTCTCGTCTAACCCGACTGAGGGATTCTTCTAATTTTTAGTAGAGTCCCTCAGCCGTATAATAGACGAATCTAGGGAGAAGTTGGACTACCACACAGAAATTGCGTGTGTTGAGTGTTGTCCCGCGGATGCAGGGTGTTAACCCGGTAGTGCAAGCCCATCATTTATCAGGAGGGGGTACCAAGTATTTGTCGAGAGGTGAAGAGAGGATGGTCTCATTACATAGATACAGATACATTGGGGGAACTGTTCCTATACACAGCCCTTGTCCAGTGACTGCCTGGAGGGTTAGTTTGGCAGTGCCTTGTTGGAGCCACCTACAAGAGTTAGGGCCGTTTGATATATTGTAGCTGCCAGGGAACACATAATAGGGAGGCTCTGTCTTGTTGCATAGCCAGCAGGGGTCAGTGAGATCTGGTCTGGATGCATTGAGGATCTAGAAGGTCTGGTCCATCAAGTCCCATAGTGGGTTTGGGTCAGTGTGGGATGGGGAGTCTGAGGGATAAACATTCGAGCCATCTAGCGAGGAGAGGAATGAAGACGAGGCAGGGGGCACCAGGACTGGGTTAGGACCCAAGGCTTTGGTGAGGCCTGCGTGCTCGACCTTGAGGCACAAGGTTAAACAGTAATCCTTGATCATACCCTGACTGATATAGACGGATGCCCCAGCTGTGCCCAGATTCCTATAGAGTAATTTTTTTTTTCATTTTTTGTAAAGGAGATTAGGAGTGGGTTGCAAAGAAAGGTGGTGCAAGGACCTAAAAGGTGGAGGGACGTGCGTGTTGAGGCAGGCCCAAGGGTTAGCTCGCTGGGGCCTGATTTGTGGGATATCTAAATTAAGTCATACTGGACAGATGGGGCCCAGAAAATATTGCCAGGGGATTCGCATCCCCAACTGGCACAATAAAATTTATCGGGACCTCTGCAGGATGTCACCCAGGGCTTTGGTTGGCCTCCTCCTGGACAGACATAAAAAGGTGTTGTTCTGAGAGAATTTCTAGAGGTGGGAGTCGCACAGCCTGGAGGGGAGGAGAGAAGGACTCCAATATTTATGGTAGTGATAGTGGCACCTCCTGTTGGGAGGCCCTTGGAGTCTTTGGTCCATGGGCCCATATTCCAAGAGCCCATGGCCAGGAGACAAAAGTCGAATTCTAGTGTGGGCCATTAGGCCCCAGAAGGGGCAACTGCAGTGGTGGTGTTGATAATGTCTCCGGTAGTGGTGCTGGTAATGGGCCAGGTCAATCTGAGGGGTTGGTGAGGGGAGTCTCTCGCCTGAGCTATCCAGAGGAGGAAAGACAGCATTAGCAGGGTTTGACATATTGTAGTCTTTCAGTTTTAGCGGATTGTCCAAGTCCTTTGTAGCGGTCCATTTTGAAGTGAGGTTGTCTTGCAACGTGAAGTGGTCTGTTGGCTTGACATGAGTATGATGGACCCAGGAGGCGATGCCATCAACCTTGAGGGTGATGGGAGTGGTCAAGATGGCTATGTAGGGCCCCTTCCAGCATGGATGAAGGTTTTCTTTGTGGTGTCACTTAATGTATACCCAATCGCTGGGCTGGAACTGGTGTGGGCCTGTAGGAAAGTCCGTGGCATAAAGAGCCTGCAGTCTTGGCCAGATGTCTTGGTGTACAGCCTGGAGGCTTTTTAATGAAGATAGGAGAGAATAATCATTAAATTTAGTTAACAAGTCAGACTGCAGGTTAGGAATAATAGGTGGTGGCAGGCCATACAAGATTTCGAAAGGAGTTCAACCTAACCGGTAAGAGGAGTTGCATACTCGGAAAAATGCAAAGGGGAGGAGAGCCACCCAGTTACCACCAGTTTCTAAGGTTAATTTAGTTAAGATCTCTTTTAGAGTTCTATGCATTCTCTCTGCTTGTCCCGAACTCTGGGGACGGTATACACAATGTAATTTCCAACTGTCCCCAACACTGAAGCTAAATTTTGAATTACCTTGGATATGAAAGCTGGTCCGCTATCTGACTCAATCATAGTGGGGAATCCATACCTGGGTAAGATGTCTTTGAGGAGTTTTTTAGCTACGATTTGGGCCGTTTCATGTTTGGTAGGAAATGCTTCTGCCCAGCCTGAAAAGGTGTCTACAAAGACCAATAAGTATTTGTAACCGTATTTGCCAGGTTTTACCTCTGTAAAGTCCACTTCCCAATATGCTTCAGGCTTGTTCCCTCTGTTTTGTGAGCCCGACTGTCCTTGAGGTTTGGAAGTGTTGGCCAGCTGACAGGCCTTGCAGTGGTGCACTATAGTTTTAATTTTTGAGTTAGCACCTTTTGTTAGAATGTGAGCATGTCGAAGGAGGTCCTGCATTTTTCTAGTGCCCATGTGGGTGGTTCGGTAGATTTTAGATAGGATCTGGTCACTGAGGGCCTCTGGGAGGATGATTTTATTATCTGCAGACTTCCACCATCCGTGGAGATCATGGGCTGAGGGCATGCCCTTTATCCATGCAAGGTCTTCCGATGTATACTGACGTCAGTCAAAGAGGACTGGACCACCAGGGTCTGGCGTCTGGGCTACTAAAACTGTTGCTTTTAGGGCCGCATCCCTGGCCGTGGAATTGACCAGGTTATTACCCCTGGCAACTGGGGAATCGCCCTTCTGGTGACCTTTTTTATTAGGCCCGTTGGTATTTTCCCCCTGGACCAGCCCTTTTAGGTCCCTTTCTTTTTTCTTTTCATCTCCCGCCATGGACGCCAACAAGATTTTTGCTAGATTCCGAGTTTGACGGTCATTAGCTTTGGCCTGTCTTTCTTCGGGGGGTTCCAGATTATTGTAAACTTTTTCAGCCACTGTAATTAAGTCTTGAATATTTTTTCCCCTAGTCTACATAGTTTCTGTAATTTGTGTCTTATATCTGGTGCCTCTTGATTAACAAAAGCCATTATGACAGTCAGTTTGGCCTCAGGGGCCTCTGGGTCCATAGGAGTGTATCTCCAGAAGGTATCCATGAGCCTTTCTAAAAAGGCAGTAGGACTTTCCTTCCTTCCCTGTTAAATGTCTCCTACCTTAGCCAAATTGGTGGGCTTTTTGGCAGCCACTTTGAGACCTCCCAGCAGAATCTGGTGGTAGACCTGGAGCCTCTCCTTACCTTCAGCCATGTTGAAGTCCCATTCTGGCGGGGACAAAGGGAATTTGGTATTGATAGTATCAGGATTGTCTGTGGGCTGCCCATTATCGCCCAGGACCAGTTTCCAGGCTTCAGGTAAGATTCGCTCTCGCTCCTCAGTGGTGAACAGAATCTCGAGGAGCTGTTGGCAATCGTCCCACGTCGGCTGATGGGTAAAAAGGACAGTTTCTAGTAAGGCTATTAGCTCATTAGGATTTTCAGAGAACCGGGCATTTTGGGTTCTCCAGTTATATAGGTCACTAGTGACAAAAGGCCAATAGTGATGAGGCTGGTTTCCATCTACATCTGGTGATCCTGTAGCTCTGAGTGGCAATACAGTTGAATGTGCCGGTCTGGGTTGTGGAGGCAGAGCCTCTCACCTCCAGGGAGTGCCAGCAGTGGGGCCCCATTTCGATCATCAGCTTCTGGGAGGGGCTGTGGCTCAAGTTGGGCTTCTCCCCTTCTTGTCCTTCCTTCAGTTGCTTCCCCCACCCCTCCTTCTGGTCTCCGTCCCACCCCTCCTTCCGCTCTTTCTCCCTCTCCTCCTTTGGCTCCTTGTCTCGGTCCTGCTGCTGGAACTGGGGCTTGATGGGGGAAGGGAAAATCAAGTGCTCTTCAGTTCCTCCTTGGAAGACTGGTCACAGGAGTGCAGAAGCTTCTGGGGGAGGTCTTCTTTCTCAGACTGCAAGGATTTTCAGGGGCATTGGAGGCTGTAAGAAAGGCTCAATCCAGGGAGAGGGATTAAGAATAAGATCTTCCCATACAGTTATGTACAGGACTTGGTCTGGGTGTCTACTCGGGGACAGTAAACAATGTTTTCTACCTTCCAGATGGTTGTTAAATCAAAGGTCCCTCCTGGGGACCAGCTGATGTTGAAAGCCGGCCATTCAACTGTACAAAGAGAGGCAAACTTTCGTTTCTTAATGTCTAGACTAAGGTTATGGGCCCTGATCTTAACATCTTTGAAATGGTCCATCATAAGCGTCAGAGGGGAAGTCTGAGTCTGTCCCATTTCTGTCAGAAAAATGTACACACCAACAGAGATAGGTAATAAACACAAAAACAGGACAAATGAGTCCCTGCAGATGCTCTCCACTGAATGGAAAACGAAACTAAAGTGGGACAACGGCCTCACACCATGCTGCGGGAGCAACCTGCTATGTCCCCTCAAAACAACTAGGGGCACTCCATTCCCTCCAAGGTGGCCTAGAACGTCTTCCAGGTCCCTAGATTGGTGACCTGCCAGCACGTCTGCTAGACCAAATTCGATCTATTACAGAGTTAGGGCTCTCAGAGACCGGACAGAACAAACACAGAGACAAAGGAAGCACACTCACCGGCTGCCATTAGTCGACCCTCCAGTTCGGGGATCCTGGGGGTCTTGGGGAATCCAGGATGAGCCCCCAAATGTTGCACCCCGGTTGTGAATTCCCAAAAGACCACCACGGAGCCGATTCCAATGTAAGCACACGAAAGTTGCTTTTATTCAGGCTCAAGCCAGGACTCCCAATCTCACCAGCACAACAGGTCAGAGTTGAGAGCCCCACGTGTTAATTAGGCTGGGTTTTTTATTTAGCTGTTGGAGGAGGAGGTTGAAGGTTGCTGAGAAATGCACTCAGGCGACTATACATTGGCTGCAAATTACAGGATGCTTAGTTGTCTCTCCTCAATTGGTTATTAAGTCGTTAAGTCAGGCAAGAAAGTTACTTTAGGTTTCTAGTATTTCTTTTTTGTTTTTCTTATTGGTCAGCCCTGGTGGAGTGATGGTTTTATGACTTTCTTTTACATGACCGGCTCGCCTCTTTGAAAGGGTGCCATCCTTCAAAAAGGTGGGACAAAATGGAGTCTCTCTGGTTTTGCTCTGGTCTCTCAAACACAGTTTAAAGGGTGGGCTATCTGTGATTGACTGAAGTATGACTACTGGGATTGACTATAACTGAGCAACTTACTTTTTTTTTGGAGAGGTTTTTGCTATAGGGCGCGTGCGCTCGCCAAACAGAGAGAGACATAGAGACAGAAAGCGAGAAATCACCCCACAGGGGGGACGATCACGCCGCAATCCCTTCTCCTCCATTCTCCTCTCAGGACCCTGGGCACACACACACACGCACCCGGCGTGAGTTTTAAGCCACCGGGTCCGGGACGCGAACCGTGGTTGACTACGTGGGAGTTCAGCGACATAGCCATTATGCTTAACCGCTGGTTTCCCTGAGCAACTTACTAAGGAAGCAGACTTCCAAGTGAGGTTGTGGTTTGCTTATGAAACTGAAGCGGAAGTACAAAGGCCTTTTCAGAACAATAAAGTTTAACATCATTTTAACGGGGAAAGGCAGAGGAGGAAAGATCACTCATGATAAAGTAAATGAATTTTATAAAAGATAAATATCTCTTAGGGAGATAAGATAGTCTATAAAAATGTCTTGTCTGATTGTGGTATCAACTGCTTGTTTCTGTCTCTGTCCTTTCTGTAGTAAGAATCAATCTCCCAGGGCCAACAGGTGATGTATGTTTGAGGTGCTAGCCTCCCACATGGTCAACCATGGTTCAAGGCACAGACCTGGCGGCTTGCTTTCTCACTTTCTCTTCCTCTCTCTGGTCAAATAATAAATAATTAAATAAAATAATTTGATAAAATTGAAAATTAAAAAAAGTCAATATTCCTTATTTGATGAAATTCCTGGGAAAAAGCTTTATGACTATCAAAGTGGAGTTCTTTGGTTTGTTTGTTTGTTTTTTGTATTTAGATAAATAAGGGGAGTTCAGAGAGAACCTATTCCTGAATTTGTTGAGTCTCAAATGTCTTTAGCTCAAAAGAATCCTTATGCACTATGTCACATTTGGACACCTTTGGACTAAAAAGCCTTGAAGAGACTGTTAGCAGGAGCCTGATGACCCTGGAGGAGGTTATTTTTGTGGAGGATTAGAAAAATATAGGGAGGGATAGCAGGTAGTGTGATGGTTAAGGCGTTGGACTCCCACAAGGCCCACCACAGTTCGATTCTGGACTTGGCAGCTTGCTTTCTCTCCCTCGATCTCTTTCTCTCTTGCTGTCTCTCTCTGGTGAGCACACATGCCCTATAGCAATTTTTTAAAAATAATGATAATAATGATATTAAGTAAATAATTCTTAAAAACAATGGGGACAATGTTGGTGGAAAATAAAGAACAGAATGAGCCAGCAGGTGGCATAGTAGTTAAGATGCTGGACTCCCACATGACTGAGCATGGTTCAATTCTGGATCTGGTAGCTTGAAAATCACAGAAGGTCCATGTGTATGTTTGTGTGTGTACCCAAAATCCCAGGAGAAGAATGGAAGAAAAAGAATTACAGTGTGTTTTTTCCCCCAGGAGGTGATTTCTTACTTTCCCTCTCATTGTCTCTGTCTCTCTGGTGAGTTCATGAATCGTTTGGAAAAAAAAAAAATAAGTCTTTGGGTTTTTTTAGTGGCAGATATAAGCCATACTAGAGCCTGTATTAATATAAATGTTGGGATATGTCTATTGCATTGGATGATTTAGCCAAGAAGATTTATAGGCAAAGTGTCAAAGGTGCAGTCTAGCTTCCCTTGTATTGCAATATTGGGTTTTAGTGTTTGTCTTTATTAATTGTATCTGAAATGTGTACATAAGGTGTTCTGATCATACAGATTAGTTATTAATAGCTACATAATAATAATTATGTTGGTCCCCCATGTCCTTGTCCTTACCTCTGGGGCAATATAATAAAAGTCAGAGAGAAGAATCTACACAAGTGACCAGATTCTCCACAGGCAAGAGATGGCGAAAACTGGGTTTTCCTTGCTTATATACAGGAGAAAAAAAAAAAAACAACAAGTTACATCCCTTCCCCTCCCAAAAGGAAGAATGAAAAGACTTTGGTCTCAGAAACGGAATGGAAAGAATATTGGCTTTTCATTCTAACCTTTTTACATTTCTCTACGGGCCTTGGCGTCAATTGCATTTATGACCTTGAATTATCTTTAATATCCCAGGCCTCATATTTCTTTAAAATGTAAGCATGTATCTTCAGAATTAGATAAATCTCTCCAGAGTTCTCTCATTATCAATACAGTTGTAAATTAATTTCCTAATTTACTTATTTTAGGATCCCAAATTTTTAACAAAATTTATTAAGATTTTGAATATTTGAATGCTCCACGTATGCATAAACACAAAAATTATTTTCTCTACATCTCACAATTTAACCCCACATGTTTCTCCATTTTTGACTGCTGGCATACTTGTCCATAAAATACAACCCTACTACTGGTCATTTTGCTTTAATCTGACCAGCAGGGGCTAGGTCCAAATTGTTTCACTTTGTCTTAAACAGAACTTATTCAGCTATTGCCAGCAGGACTCCAAGGGTAAGATGAATATTGGTCTCAACCACACCCTCTAAGTATCTTGGATGGATTTCATCAACCAATGAAGATTGATTCTTGTTTTATTTTTAATCAGTTGTATACACCTCATGAATATTGGGACCAGTAGATGACGTAATGGTTATGTCACTGGACTCCCATGTAATTGACTGTGTTTCGAGTCCAAACCTGGCAGCTTAAAATTCACACTGGAGGCCTGGCAAGGGGGCATGATGGTTAAGGATACTGGACTCCCACATGGCCAACCGCGGTTCGAGTTCTGAACCTGGCGACTTGCTTTCTCACTTTCCCTCTCTCTTTCTGTCTCTCACTCTTTCCCTCTCTGGTCAAATTAAAATAAAGAAAGTTAAACAAAACAATTCTAAAAAAAAAAAAAAACCCACAAACTTATGCTGGGTGCCAGTGTGCACGTATGCCCAAAATCCTGAGAAGAAAATGGAGGAAAAGGGATTGTAGTTTGCCATGATGATTTCTTTCTTTCTGTCTCTCCAGAGAGCACACATGCCCTATAGCAAAAAGTCTCTAAAACAAAACAAAACAAAACACATCATGAATAGTAAAGTGTATTTTAGAAAGCCCAGTGGCTTTCTCATTAAATATCTATTAATATTCTTCTGACGTATGGCAGAAGTATATTACTAGGTACAATAGGATATATTAGTTAATTTTCATGGACTTCACCTTGGTCTGCAAGGAAGAAATCTATAAGTAAATTCTATTATCTATACAACTCTGGTCAGTGAGGTGAAACTGACTATTGAATGCCTTCCAGACAGAGGCAGGGTCATGAATCACTTGTGATAAAGTCCAGGACAAATTTCATATCACCTTTCTAATTGAATAAGTCCTACTGTAGAAAAACATTTCACTGAATACATGTCTGAACTACTGAATATTTCTACTCTCTATCCTGGTGTAAATCAGAGATAGGTAGAGAAGTGAATATCTGCCTTTAACGCACAGAATACAAGAAGCAAAATCCCAGAGGACCTATACAGAAATAAAGAAGTATTAATTGTTGGAGGCTCCCATAGGCTGTACATTAATTAGGCAACACAAGTGGACAAAGCTTCCAATCTGGTCTTAGAACTCCCACTGATTTGTAAGTTTTAGGGGTCTCAAGTTCAATTTGAATATCTCAGTTCAGTTTAGTCCTTAAGTCAGAGGGACTGCCTGAAAGCAGTTAGTTTTAGACAATCTTGCTTCCCACTACCACATTTTCATCTGTTCTATAAGAGGTAGATGACATTGCTTATGTGATATTGAGGCTCAGAAGACGGTATCTCAGACTTATAACCAGCGAGTTTGGTGGAGCTACTTTGGGAGCAGGTGGTTCTGGTGGAATTTTCAGAAATTATTGATTCAGACTTACTCTCAAAGTGTGATAATAAATGCAAGATTTTGGGAATTAACACTGAGAGGCCAATTCTGCAAGTGGACAACTATGTTTTCGCTGTATTAAGATACTCTTGGGACTTGTGTTATATTTGAAGAAAATGTTGAACCTGTGGATGCAGAAGGCAATACTAAAACAGTATTAACATATAAATGCCATACAAAGAAGAAGCTCAGCAAGAGAAGAACTCTTCTTGTTGCAGAAAACCCAGAAGCTGGAAAAGAAAAACACTCAGAGAAATAGGAGAACTTCATAACCTTTATTACACCAGTGGGAACGGAGGAGCTAGTGCTCTAATCTCCGTCCCTGACCAGTGGGGTTACACTCCTTTTATAGGCACAGTTGACAAGGGGGCCTGGGGTGGGTTCAACTGAGCAAGCTTTGGGCAAGAACTGGTTGGAATGCAAAGTAAGGCATGGAGGTTGCTTGGTTAGATAAGGGGAAGCCTTTCTAGAAACTCTGGGGAAAGGGCCTCCTGCCCAAGGCTGGGAAGTGCTCCTGTTTGGAACTGATAGCTGCGAGGCTGGTGGCCACCCAGAAAGTGGTTTTTTTCTTCATTTTCTACCTTATTCATACAGAAAAGAAAGATGGAGAAGAAAACATAGGTGGCATGGAATGGCTGCAAATCAAGGATAATGATTTCTCCTACAGATCAAACATGATGTGTAGCTTTCTACATGAAAATGAAGATGAAGCTGTAACTTCAGCCGCTAGTAAACCTTTGGAGTTGGAAGAGCAAGAGATTCAGACAAAATATGGTTCAAACCTGAGTTATGAACAGGAAAAACCTTCTCACGTACAAATAGAGGATTCTGGTGCTGTCATCGATTTCCCTTCTGCTGAGACAGAAGATCCTATTTTTATGGAAACTCAAGATGTTGGTTTGAATATCACTCCAAGTTGAATGTTTCTTGTAATAATAAACTTCTTACAGTTTCTATATAAAATTTTTAAAAAGGAGATGATATCTCAAAGTGATACCCTCAGAAGCAGAGTTTCTCTTTGACTTTCTCCTGCCATCCTGTCTCTTGCTGCCCAATCTCCCCTGAATCAGGCCACAGAAACTAGAACTCATCTTCCCCAAGGCAGATCATAACAACTAGAACTCCTTTCCTCAATCTCAAGAAGCCTGCAGAAAGTGTTTCTCACACAGCTGGGTCACGGCAAATCTTTTACACCTACAAGGAAAGAAGTTATAATCAAAGTTGGAAATCAATGTGTGGAGGCTGACCATTGATTTGGACTGAAAAGGTGGGATATCTTGAAGAGGAGGGCATGCTTACAGGTCATAAGCAGATTCAGAATGAAATTTTATTTTATTTTTTAGAGAGACACTTTTTTGTTGTTGTTGTTGTTGTTGTTGTTGTTGTTGTTGTAAGGCACATGTGTTCTCTGGAGGGACAGGGAGACAGAGAGCAAGAAATCACCCCACGGGACCAGCAGTTAGCATAATGGCTATGTCGCTGGACTCCCACGTAGTCGAGTGCGGTTCGAGTCCTGGACCCGGTGGCTTAAACTCATGCCTGGTGCGTGTGCATGCATGCCCAAGATCCCGAGAGGAGAATGGAGGAGAAGGGATTGCAGCGTGGCCATCCCCTCTGGGGGGTGATTTCTCGCTTTCTATCTCTCTGTCTCTCTCTGTCTGGTGAGCGCACGTGCCCTATAGCAAAAACCTCTCCAAAAAAAAGAAAAAAAAAAAGAAATCACCCCACAAGGAGGATGGCTATTCCTTCTCCTCCCGTCTCCTCTCAGGATTTTGCGTACATGTACACACATGCCTGGCATGAGTTTTAAGCCAATGGGTCCCATTTTTGAATGGTTGTCGATTATGTGGGAGTCCAGTGATATAACTATTATGCCATATGCTGGTTCCAAAAACAAAGCTTTTTTTTAAAAGAAAAGAAAACATTGAAGTCACTAGAAAGAAAGGTTGAGGCTTAACTTTAACATAGATCAGGGAGTTTAATAATCCTGTGATGTTATGCCAGAGTCAGAATATGAGAAGTCAGTCATAATTACTGAGGCAAGGTGACCTGTTTAGTAAGACTGATGGCATTTAGGCATGGCTATCCTCAGGCCTCTTAGGAAGGAATTCTAGAGCAAAGAAAATGTGGCCAGTTAAGGCTCATATTCTTTTTGTCCAATCCCATTTCTACATAGCAGTCCCTGCTTCAGCAAACCTAAGCATCACATTAGGAAGCTTCCCCCGTACTTTTGGTTCTCTCATCTTGAAACTAAGCAGAGACCCCTAAAAAGGGATAGGACATCAGTTATCGTTCTGTTTAAGTGTCCCGACCCGCGGGACAGTCGAACAGGTTCCCTGGGGGAGGGAGTGAGAGATGGGACAAACACACACACACACACACTACGAGATGCTGATCAAATCGTCTTCTTCCGTCTACTTCCTTTATTCAGGAAAAATGGCGAGTTATATACAACTGGTGGGCACCAATTGGCTGCCTGAAATGCAAATGAGATAGAACAGCATGAACCAGTCATTGATGTGGGTGGATCTCTCCTGTTGCCTAGAAACCCAACCACTTCCGGAGAGAACGGTTGGTCACATGATTTCTGAGAAATGGTTTGCTCAGTGAGGAAGTGAAGCCTAATGGTTTCCAAGATGGTGGATAGCTCAGGATGGCTTCCGTATGCAGTGCCCTCCACATTTAAGAATTTTCCAAACTGAAAATTAATAACTGCTGAACTAAAAGTAAAATGTCTTTTCTGAGGGGCTTGGACTATAAGATCCATTTACCTTAAAATGACTTCAGATTTTGGTTATGGCAATGATGCAACATTGGCCATAAATGAGCACCATTAGATCTCTAAAACTCCCACATAAAAAGAAAATGGGGGGAGGGGTCAACAGCAGGCATGGTGGTTAAGGAGTTGTACTCCCACATGGCCGACCACAGTTTGAGTCCTGGAACTCGTGGCTTGCTTTCGCACTTTCCCTCTCTGTCTCTGTCTCTCTCTGGTGAGTGCATGTGCCCTGTAGCAAATTTATAAATAATAATAAATAAAATTAAATAAGTAGTTATTAATTTTTAAACTTATTTTATTTAACTTTATTCATTATTATTATTATTATTTAATTTGACTAGAGAAAGAGAGAACAGGAAAGTAAGAAAGCAAGCTGCCAAGTCTGCGAATCGAATGATCGTCAGCTACGTGGGAGTCCAGTGCCTCTAGCCATCACACCACCTGCTGGCCCCTAAAAATTTAAAAATAAATAAATAAAGGAAAGATATGGGTTTTAACTTTGATGCTTAAAGTTATTTATAGGTTGAAAAGTGCTGGCTAAGAACACATACACCCCAGGCTGAATGGCTCCAACAACCTGAACAGAAATTTGATTATCTAAGGCCTCACCAGTCAATAATGGCTAGGAAATGATCACACCCTCTTAAACCAATCATTGAACTTGTGCGCCTGAGACTCCTGCTCCTGATTTTGCCCTTAAAAATGCATGTGAAGAACAGCTCGGGGAGACAGGGTCTTTTCAGCATAAGCTGCCCGTTCTTGCTGTGCATGTTTGCAATAAAACTGCATTTCATCACACTGTTAAATAAAACTATTTTGGCCTAAAACAGTCACTGTACTCCCACACTTAGATTCCTATGAATAAGCTGAAATCTACATGTTAGGCTCTTTTTCTGAGCTGGTTGCTAGGTTGCAGCCAATCACAGCAGCTAGGCTTCAGTCAATCACAGGCATCCCACCTTTTAAACCCTGTTAATGCCTACAAACTTTGGAATGTAACCAATGTTTTATCTACTTCACTCCTTCACTTACACACTTTTTGTAAGACACTTTATGGTTCTGCTGACTTAAATGCCATGTTGACCACAAGGCTGACTGGAGTTGTCTGGAAGTCTGGGGACAACTGCCCGATTTAAATTGTGTTAAGATTTGCTCTACTAAAACTCTACTCTATTAAATTAACTGGTTTATTTTTCTTTTAATAACACCATGTGCTGGGGTCAGCAGATGGTGTAGTGTTTATGGTCACTGGACTCCCACATGGCCAACCACGGTTTGAGTCCTGTACCTAGAGGCTTGCTTTCTCACTTTCCCTTTCTCTCTTCTGTCCCTCTCTGGTCAAATGAAAATAAATAAATAAATAAATAAATAAATAAATAAATAAATAAAATGAAGTTAAATAAAATAATTCTTTTTTAAAAAATGCCATGTGTCTACAATTTGGCTTGTAGTGCTTAAGCTAGCAAACCTTGTTTGAGTTCAGTAACAATATAAAGATCTCTGTGTACGTATAAATTATATATGTGTGTGTGTGTGTGTGTGTATGTGTGTGTGTTTGTGTGTGTGTGTGTGTATAAATTTGTATGCCTTTCTCATAAATCTACTTATAGTCAATAATTTTCAGTGAGCCTCATGGGGTAATTCCTTTAGTCCTACAAAGCAAGAGCTGAGATCATCCCCAACTGTCTTGTAAGGGGTAGTAGACTCAGATGTCCTTTTGAATTCAAGCCTTCCCAATGGCCTGGAAAATAATTTGGAAAAACAGCTCCTAACTAGGAAGAATAGCAAGGACCAGGACTCCAGGAAGACTTTTGGAAAGATGGAACTTATTAAAGTCCCTGTTCCCACATACTTCCAAGAGGCTTAAATTTTCTCTTTCCCAATGGCACAGATTTTGATTTCCCTTCATTATTACTAAATCTGTATGTCCCATTACATTAACTCTAACTTTACAGTTTTTCCCAGTCATCCTTTGTTTTTTATCTATTTGTTCAGACCATCCTGGTAGGAGGGAAACAAAAGCTTTTTCACAGAAAGACACTTCTATACAACTTAAAATCTGAATCTATCAGCTCCTAAGGACAGACGTCTGACTCCTTTTAGGTAAAAACCCTTTCCAGAGGGCCTGGAGGGAGTCACACCCACAAATAATAACAGGCCATTTTGACCCATTGATAACAGGATTCTTCCTACATCCTGTCCCTGGCATAGAATCTTTGTGATGTATATTAAGCCTCCTTATCTCTGTTAAAGTACATTCCTTTTCCAATCACCACCCTAAAAACTGTAAAACCTACCTATAACCTACAACGCCCCCCTAAATGTCCCACATTTTTGGGTCAGACCAATGGAAAAACTCTTCACTAAATTACAAACTCTGTCTCTTGCTCTCAAAATCAAATAAAAGGAACCTCTATACTTGATCACCCCAAGAAAGGCATGTTTGCCTCCTTTCTGGGCCTAAGTCACTCATATTCTCCTTAGAAATAAACTGCATTCGTTATTATTTTTACAGAATTGGTTATTTTTGTAGACACTGCAAATATAGTTTGAATGCAAAAAAATTACCACCAATAGTCAGTTATCCCTGCCAGTGAGGGGTGGAGAAGGTGAGTTGGGAGAAGGGAAGTTGAAGTCCTATTTGATATGATTGTATTTATTCTCACAGGAGATTAGCACAGTGGAGGGGTTCCACTCTTGTGGTTTGGCCCTCTCTGACCTTGCAGCATTTGTCCAAAATCACAAATTAGGAATGAGACAGGATAGATCAGCAGTGGTTTCATCAGAGAATAGCCCTTTCTGTGGGCATTGGAGCGTAAGTCAGTTCCGCCAATATCTACAGATTCAGTTCCACAGTTCAAGGACCCACAGAGGGGTGTCTTTCAATAGTCTCAGAGTTCTAGTTTCACCCACTGAGAATAAGACCACACCTGCTCTCAGCTTTGAACGTTGAAAGCCAAAGCAGGCAGCTGTGCTGAGCCAAACCCAGGCAATTAGAAGAAACCCCTTGTGACTATGATACCAAAAACAAGCAAAGTATCAACAACAAAAAACTTTAAAAGAGGACACTTCTCAGCCACAGGAAGCAAAAAGGGTAACTGTCCTGTCCCTTTCTCATGCAAAACCAAAATACTGCTGGGCTAGAGTGCCTTTGTTACACAGCTATTTTTTTTTCTTTTCTTTTTTGTGATCCCCTTTTCATTAGCCATTGAATCTGAGTCAACCTACCCCCAAAGCCAGTGATTTTCTTTTCCCTAAGAACTCATTAGCAGGCTTCAAAGCTACTTTTCAAAAAGGCATGTATCCAGTAGGCTGTCTAAAACTGCAAGCCTACCTTTATCTGCAGACAGACTCCCTCATTCTATGCTTCTTCCTTTGCCTTCCCTGAGGCAGAAATCATCCTGAAAATCCATTAAGGAGATGTATTCTGTCTGCCATACCTAAAGAGTCTAACAAGATTTCAGGTTTCTGTTTTGATGGTAAGAAGCCAGCAGTTTTCTCCTTGGCTGCCAAAGCATCAGAGGTTAAGTGGTACCCATCCTGCCCACGGGAGACAAAAACGCAGTTTGTCCCACTAACGTTTCTTCTCGCAGCTTTCCCTGATCAGAAACGATCTATCTTTAACACTTATGACAAGCATGTAATATCCAACATCGATTGCCACCACACCACAGAAAATAATACAAAACCATTAAGAATAAAAGAAAATCTCTTGTTTCTTTTTTATCTTTTCCTGAAAGCTTTGCTCACCCCCAGCAATTACATTCAACATTTACAGGGTTAAAATCACAACTGCCCCAAGAAGATGTTATCTCTGGCTCTAGCTCTGGGGAATGCAAATGTAAGGTAGAATGCAGCTATAGTGCAGGCTTTCACACTGCCTAACCTCCATTTTTTTTTTTTCCTTTGACAACTAGCCGGTACCAGAGGCTTCAGAGTCCCTTCTTTCTGCCCTCTCACATGCTCTTACACTTGCAGCATACATACCTCAACATCTTGAAACTGAGCGGACACCCCTCACGAGGGATGGGTGCTCAGTTTCCCCTTCTGTTGAAGAAAAAAATAAGAATTTCCCAAATTGAAAATTAAGAAGGGCTAAACTAAAATGTCTTTTCTAAGGGGTTTGGGCTACATGGACATTCATTTACCTAGTTATGGCCGAAAATAAAGGATAAGACTTCAGACTTTGATTGTGATAATGAATCACCTTGGGCCAAGACTGAGGGCCATAAGACTTCTAAAATGCTCACTTAAAGGGGAAAATAAGGGTTTATTTATTTATTTTTTTGAGATTTTTTTTTTTTTTGCAGTAGGGTGTGTGCATTCGCTAGAAAAACAGAGAGAAATACACAAAAAGCAAGAAATCACACCTCATGGGGAATGGCCATGCCGCAATCCTTTCTCCTCCATTCTCCTCTCAGGATCTTGGGCACGCATGCACACACGCCTGGTGTGAGTTTAAGCCATCGGGTCTGGGACTTGAACCGTGGTCAACTACATGGCAGTTCAGCGACATAGCCATTACGCTAACTGCTGGTCCCAGGTTTTAACTTAAATATTTAAAATGTTTTACAGGGCGGCCAGCCAGCTGACTGGCCACTTTTATGACTGGGTTTGAGTTCCGAACCCAGTGGCTTTAAAATCACACCAAGTACGTGTGTGCATGCATGCCCAAGATTCTCGGAAGAGAATGGAGGAAAAGGGACTACGTTGTGGCCATCCTTCTAAGGGATGATTTCTCACTTTCTCTCTCACTGTTTCTATCTCCCCCCACCCTCCCCTCCAGGAACACATGCACCCTAAGGCATAAACCCCCTCTCCCCCAAGAAAAAAGATGTTTTGCAGGATGGAAACTGCTTACTATGAGCACAAAGACCCCAGGCTGATTGGCTCTAGAAACCTCAACAGAAATTTCTTTATGTGAGGCCTCGCCAATCAAGATTGTCCATGAGATGATCATGCCCTCTTGAAACAATCATTGAACTGATAATGTGCTGGGACTCCTGCACCTAATTTTGCCCTCAAAAACGCATGTGGGAAACATCATGGGGGGTCTTGTCAGCATGAGCTGCCCGCTCTCCTTGCTTTGTGCTTTGCAATAAAGCTGTACTTTCCTTCATCACAGCATGTGCCTACAGTTTAGTTTGTAGTACTTGGTTGGGTGAGTATGATTTGAGTTCAGTAACAATCTTATCCACCTATACTTCCTCCACTCCTTTTCTATATGGACATGTGTATGCCAGGGTCCAGTAGAGCTATCAACATTTAAATCCAGTCCCTCTGCCATTTTCATCCCATTATAAATAGACAGACAATTCTTTTTTTTTTTTTTTAGTGTTTCTTTTTTTTTTTTTTTTTTTGAGAGGTTTTTGCTATAGGGCATGTGCTCTCGCCAGACAGACAGAGAGAAACATAGAGACAGAGAGCGAGAAATCACCCCCGAAGGGGGATTGTCACGCCGCAATCCCTTCTCCTCCATTCTCCTCTCGGGATCTTGGGCACGCACGCACACGCGCCCGGCGTGAGTTTTAAGCCACAGGGTCCAGGACTCGAACCGCGGTCGACTATGTGGGAGTCCAGTGACATAGCCATTACGCTAACTGCTGGTTCCCCAAATAGACAGACAATTCTTATCCCTTTGTAAAATCAAGTCAAGTTCAAGATCTAGTTTAGAGCTAAGCTGCACTGAGCACTATAGCCAGAAGCTCAATGGAAAGGTGTCTGGCTTATTGTCTGAGAACATTCTCTCAACTCCTTTGAAACTTCACACCTTTCTACCCTGACCTCAATTCCTTTAAAAGAATAATGGTAATGATGTATGATATCTAAGACCGGATTATAATGAGCTTCTGCTTCACTCTCTCAAATGGCTCATGCTGCAAGAAGACAGCCTATGTGCCTAGAGTCATTCAAGCAGCATTGTGGTGATGGACATATGGAGAGGAACTGTAGTCTTCTGCCAAAGCCAGCACCAACATGCCAGCTGTCGGCATCTGCTGGTAAGCTTAAGAGTAACATCTCTCTGGATGGTAATACTGTTGGCGCTCTCCCTGGGACTTGGTTCTGTAGGAAGGAAAGTTAGAGAAAAGAGAAAGATGCAGAAGCAAAGATGAGATGAACACAGACAAGCTGTGCTGCTCAGTCATGCCGAGCTTCTTTATTTATACATTTAACCAGGCACAGTGATCTGCTTTACAAGTTTCAAGTTCTCCAGTTAGAGATAAGCGCGTTAGTGTATAGGTTTTTTGACCTTGTTACTATTATGTGTAATCCTGCTATGCATCATACGTCAAGACAGATTACTTATCTATAAATGTGCTATTCCTCTGCAACTTCGAGGAAGGCTGTCTGAGTATACATCACAGAAGATAATGTGTAAGCCATAAATATTATATAGAACAGGCATCACATGACCTAGCCAGGGTCAGGATGTTTTCTGGGTCTCATAGATGTTTCCACACAGCCCTTGGCATCTAAGACGTGTCAGCTGGCTCAAGTGAATAATGTTTTTTCCTTTTTATATTTCATTTCCTTTATACATTCAATCACAGTATTTGGCTTACAAAATGCATATTTCAACAGGTGAATATTTCTCCCTAGTACAGTTGATAAAACTATAAATTATCATCAACAGATAATACCACATTTCTTTGTCCCATTAATGTTTTGCCTCCCTATTTTTCTTCTAAATGTCCTTCCTCAGACCCTCCTCTTTCACACACACTATATCTGGTATTTACATCTATATACTGTGTTTCTATATCCTTTAGACAGTCAGTTTCAGTCATAGAGTGCAAACACTTGGTATATATTAAGTGGAGACATACAATGCCTCTCTTTCATAGCCTAGCTTGCTTCACTCAGCAGTAAATCTTCCAATATTCATCCACTTCCTGTCAAAAGCTAGGATTTTGTCATTTTTTATGGCTGAATAGTATTCCATAGGGTATATGTGCCACAGTTTTTCTATCCACTCATCTATTCGTGGGCATTTGGGTTGTTCCCATGACTTAGCAATTGGGAATATTGCCACAATAGATACTGATTTGCAAGCACTTTTCCAATTAAGTATTCTTCTGTCCTTTGGGTAGATAACAAGCAGTGGGATTGATGGATCATATGGTAGTTTATTTGTAAATTTTTGAGGAATCTTCAAATTGTTCTCCACAATTTGACTGGACCAATTTACATTCCTACCAGCAGTGTAAGAGAGTTCCCCTTTCACCACACCCCGCCAGCACTTATTGTTTTTTTTTTTTTTTTTTTTTCGTTTTTTTAGCCTTAGTCATTCTGACTGGGGTTAGGTGGTATCTCATTGTGGTTTGGATCTGCATTTCACTTACAATGAGGGATGTTGAGCATTTTTTCATATGCCTTTTAGCTATTCATATGCCATCTTTAGAGAGTGGTTTCTTCAACTCATTCTCCCATCTTTTAATAGGATTGATCGTCTTTTTTTTGGAATGGCTGCTTGAGTTCCTTGTGAATTCTAGTTATCAGATTTTCCCATTCTGAGGGCTGTCGATTCACACTAATTACTGTGTCTTTTGGCATGCAGAAATTTCTTGGTCTGATGTAATCCCACTAGTCTATTTTGGGGATTATCGACTGTGCTTTGGAGGTCTTATTTAAGAAGTCTTTCCCTACTCCAATGTCTCCCAGAGTTTCCCCATTGTTTTCCAAGAGGAGTTTCATAGTTTGAGGTCTTAGATTTAGATCTTTGATCCACCTTGACTTGATTTTCATCAGAAGTGAGAGGTAGAGGTTCAGATACATCTTTCTGCAAGTGGAAATCCAGTTTTTCTAACACCATTTGCTGAAGAGGTTTTCCTTTTCCCACTGGGTTGACTGGCACCCCTTGTCAAAAATTAGTTGACTGTATGTTTCGGAATTTATTTCTGGGGACTCTATTCTGTTCCATTGGTCCAAGTGTCTGTTTCTGTGCCAGTACCATGCTGTTTTGATTACCACAGCTTTGTAGTATGTTTTGGGGTAAGGGAGTGAGATGCCGCCCACTCCACTCTTCTTGTGCAGAATTGCTTTGGCAATATGGGGTCTTTTATGATTCCAGACAAACTTTATGAATATCTTTCCTAGATCTGTAAAGAATGTGTCTGGTACTTTGATTGACATTGCATTAAATAGGTAGATTAATTTGGGTAGAATTGCCATTTTGATTATATTAATTCTTCCAGTCCAGGAATATGGGATATCCTTCCACTTTTTTGTGTCATTTTCTATTTCATTTTTTAGCTTCTCATAGTTTTCCTTGTGGAGGTCTTTAACTTTTTTGGTTAAATTTATCCCTAAGTATCTTACACTTTGTGGCTATGGTAAATGGAATAACTATTTTCAGTTCTATCTCAGTCTGCCTGTTGTTCGTATATAGAAATGCTATAGATTTCTGGATATTAATTTTCTATCCTGCAACTTTACTGTATTTATGTATTACTTCTAGAAATTTTTTCATGGAAACCATTGGGTCTTCTATGTATGCAATCATGTCATCTGCAAATAGAGAGAGTTTCACCTCTTCTTTTCATATTTGATTGCCTTTTATTTTTTCCTCTTTTCTGATTGTGTTGGCAAGGACTAGTACTATATTGAAAAGGAGTGGAAAAAATGGGCATCCTTGTCTTGTACCCATTTTTAGTGAAAAAGCTTTCAGCTTTTCTCCATTGAGGATGATATTCACTATGAGTTTTTCATAGATAGCTTTTATCGTGTTGAGAAATGACCCTTCTATAATGATTTTGCTGAGAGTCTTATTCATAAAGGGATGTTACATCTTATCAAATGCTTTTTCTGCATCAATTAATAAGACTGTATAATTTTTATCTTTCTTCTTGTTAATATGGTGTATTATATTTATGGTTTTGCATATTTTTTGAGAGGTTTTCCCTATAGGGCACGTGAGCTCGCCAGACAGACAGAGAGAGACATAGAGACAGAAAGAGAGAAATCACCCCCCGGGGGGGATGGCCACGCCGCAATCCCTTCTCCTCCATTCTCCTCTCGGGATCTTGGGCACGCACGCACACGCGCCCAGCGTGAGTTTTAAGCCACTGGGTCCGGGACGCGAACCGCGGTCAACTACATGGGAGTCCAGCGACATAGCCATTACGCTAACTGCTGGTTCCCAGTTTTGCGTATTTTGAACCAATCTTGCATTCCTGGAATAAAGCTGACCTGATCATGATGTATAATCTGTTTTATAAGTTTTGGGATATGATTTGCTAGTATCTTGTTGAGAATTTTTTCATCTATATTCATCAGGGATATTGGTCTATAGTTTTCTTTCCTTGTCCTATCCTTATGTGTTTTAAGGATAAGGGTGATAGAGGCTTCATAGAATGAATCAGGCAGAGATTCACCCTTTTGGATCTTTAGAAATAACTTGAACAGAATGTGCGTTAACTCTTCTTTGAAAGTTTTATAGAATTCAGAGGTGAAGCCATCAGGGCCAGGGCTTTTCTTTGTTGGCAGGTTATTTATTACTGATTCAATCTCCTGGCTTGTTATAGGCCTATTCAGACTTTCTATATCCTCCTAGCTCAATCTTGGTAAATTTCATGTGCCCAGGAATTTGTCCATCTCATCCAGGTTGTCTTGTTTCTTGGCATATAGTTGTTCATAATATCCTCTAATAATGTTTTGTATTTCTACTATGTCTGTTGTTATTTTGCCTGCTTCATTGCAGATCTGACTCACCTGGTTCCTTTCTTTATTCTTCTGAATAAGTCTTGCTAGTGGTGTATCAATTTTGTTCATCTTTTCAAAGAACCAGGTTTTACTTTCATTTATTTTCTGTATAGTTCATTTATTTTCTATTTCATTTATTTCTGCTCATATCTTTATTATTTGCTTTCTCCTGAAGTTTTTGGATCTTTTTGCTGTTGCTTTCCCAATTCTTTGAGGCATGGTGATCCATTTGTCTTCTTTCCATCTTCCTCTTATGTGCACTAATTGCTATGAACTTCCCTCTTATGACTGCTTTAACAGTGTCCCAATGATTATAGAAACTCGTGTCTTCATTGTCATTGGCTTCTAAGAATGTTTTGCTTTCAGTCTTTATTTCTTCAGTAGTTGTGGAGTCATTCAGAAGTAGGTTCTTTATTTTCCATGTATTTATGTATTTTTGAGGATTTCTTTTGCAATTAATCTCAAGTTTAATTCCATCATGGTCAGAGAAGATGCTGGATACAGATTCTATGCCTTTGAATCTGTAGAGGCTTGCTTTGTGCCTTATGATGTGGTCAATCTTCAAGTAGGTTCCATGTGGGGGTGAGAAAAAAGTGTATCTCGTGGTTTTGGGGTGGAAAGTTCTATATATGTCTGTTAAGTCCATTTGATTTATGGTATCATTTAGATCCTTTATCTCTTTACCTATTTTTGGTCTAGATGATATGTCCAGAGGGCATAGTGCAGTGTTGAGGTCTCCAACAATTAGTGTGTTGCAGTCTAGCTCCCCTTTTAGATCTAACAGTCTTTCCTTCACATATATGGGTGTTCCTGTGTTAGGTGCATAGATATTAATAAGTGTTATATCTTATTGATCGATTGACCCTTTTACTACAATATAGTGCCCTTACTTGTCTCTTAGAACAGTTTTTGTTTTAAAGCTTATTTTGTCAGAAATTAGTATCTTGACTCCATCTCTTTTTTGGTTCCCATTTGCATGGAAAACCTTTTTCCAACCCTTTACTTTCAGTCTATGTATGCTTTATCCATGAAGTGGGTTTCCTATAGGCAACATATAGAGGGTTTTTGTTTTTAAATCCATTCAGCCACTCTGTGTCTCTTGATTGGAGAATTTAATCCATTAACAGTTAATGTTATGATTAATGCTACTGGACCTGTCCCAAGGTTTAAGTTGTCCATTGTTTTAGCTGCCTTTTATTCCTTTGTTTCTGGCTGTTACTTCTTTAGTTTTCCTGGAACAGTATTTTCTTCAGTGTTTCTTGAAGAGCTGGTCTGGTGCTGGCAAATTCTTTCAGGTTTTGTTTGTCTGAGAAGATTTTAATCTTTTTTTCCCATATGAAGGATAATCTTGCAGGATACAATAATCTTGGTTGAAATTGTTTCTCTCTTAACACTTTCAATACATCTTCCCATTCATTTCTTGCTTGCATTGTTTCCATTGAGAAATCTGGTGTTAGCCTGATGGGATGAACTTTGTAAGTCACTTGTCGTTCCTTTCTTGCCGGTTTTAGTATCTTATCTTTATCTGTGGTCTTTGCCAGTCTGGCTAAAATATGCCTTGGGGAAGATCTTCTTGGGTTGATTCTATTTGGTGTCCTTTGTATTTCTTGGGTCTGGATGTTTGAGTGCTTCTCTGGACTCGGGAAATTTTCTTCCAAGATTTTATGGAGTAGATTTTCCATGCCTTTATCAGCTTCTTCATCTTCTGGGATACCAATTATTCAGATGTTAGGGCATCTAATGGAATCTAGTATTTCTCGTATATTATCCTTGTGTTTTCTTTGTTATTTTCTCTATCTTTTTGATGGTTTTCTCTAGGTCAGAGGTTTTATCTTCTACATCAGTGATTTGATCTTCAGCATGGTCTAATCGACTTTTAATACTCTTGAGAGAATTTTTTATTTCCTGTATTACAGACTTCATCTCTAATAGCTCCATCTGATTCTTTCTTAGCATGTCCATTTCTTCTTTCATATTGTGGAAGCACTTTCTAATCTCCTATAGTTGATTGTCTCTTTTCTGTTCCAACTCACAGAATTTGGTCACCATGAACATTTTGAATTCTTTCTCGGGCATTTTGGTAACATCCTCTGTTTTTTTTTGTTTTGTTTTTTTTTTTTTCAAAAAATAGAAGGGCGTCACTGTGTTCTTTTGATGGAATCATATTTCCTGCTTTATTCAGACCTCTAGTCATTGGGAGATGTATTCACTTTGGAATACCTTTTAAGAGAATGTATCCTCGAATAGGAGCAAGTGTGTTTCCCTTTTGCTGTGGACTGTAGACTGTCGATGTCTCTCTTCTGTTGTGTTTAGCAATGTGATCCAAGGAGGAGTATTCTATTCAGGTGTATGAAGAAAGTATCTCCCTTTTCGCAAGTGGTTCAGTAAAAGGGAGGATACCAGAGAGTCTTATAATACTAGAGTATTTCAGAACTGTAATTCCAGACCTATCTAGACAGTCCGGGAGGGTGGAGATAGAAGAAGAGAGGAAGAAATAAGTGGAAAGAAAATAAAAAGGAGAATAAAGAAAAAGTCACGCGCCGTCCGCTAGCACAGCATGATTTTGCCAGGGATCTGAAGATGGAAGTGGGGTGGCTATAGAGCTGAGGGCATTCCTGTGTGGTAAGGAGAAGTGAGAAATTTATAAATGAAAGAAGAGGAAAAGGCAAAAAAAAAAAAAAAAAAAAAACAAGCCTACCTGGCTGACAGAGATAGGAGTCTCTGGCTTGGGGGTCCCAGGGCTGGAGCTGGGGCAGGAACCCTACCTCAGTGTCCCTTACACCAGGGATCTGTGGAGTGAGTAATTAATGAGGCATGTAGATAACTGCTTCATACTGCCAGGCTGCATACCCTCACAGTCAGCCATGTGAACGAGTGAATCATTCACTTGGAAGTGAATCATTCAGCCCCATTCAAGTCTTCAGATGATTATAACTCCAACATGCATGGACCTGCAACCTTATGAGACTTTGAGTCAGAACTGCCCTACCAAACCTGTTCCAAATTATTTACCCACAGAAATGATGAGAAAAACAAATATATTTGTCCTGCTTTAAGGTGTTAAGTTTTAGAGTAATTTATTATGCAATAATTGATAATATGTCATACAATGCTGGTTTTAAAATTTTTAAATATTGGGACCAGCAGTTAGAGTAATGGCTATGTCGCTAGACTCCCACGTAGTCGACCGTGGTTCGAGTCCCGGACCCAGTGGCTTAAACTCACGCCGGGAGCGTGTGCGTGCATGCCCAAGATCCCGAGAGGAGAATGGAGGAGAAGGGATTGCGGAGTGGCCATCCCCCCTGGGGGGTGATTTCTCACTTTCTATCTCTCTGTCTCTCTCTGGTGAGCACACGCGCCCTATAGCAAAAACCTCTCAAAAAAAAATTAAATATTTTTCCTGTATATAAAAGGTGGTAAGCATAGAGTAAGAGTTAGAAATTGGGGTAATATGAAGAGCAGTGTGCTTTGCTAGAAGGAGACAGTGTGTTCTACTAGAAAGAGGATCTGCTTTAGAGTCAAAGAAACCTGGGTCACAACCCCATCTCTGCTAGGAACTACTTGTATGACTTTGATCAAGTAATTTATCCTCTTGTGTTACTGAACTCAAACCAAGTTCTCTCACCTGTATGCCATCAACCGAACTGTAACACAGGGTTCTGGTGGAAGTTCAACTTTATTGTCATGTGCAAAGCAAGGAAAGTGGGCAACTAATGCTGAAAGAACTCAATCTTTTCTCAAAGAATTTCAAATATGCATTTTTAAGGTAAAAATTAAGGGTAAGGAGGTCTCAGTTACATAATCAGGTCAATAATATGTCTAAGAGGACATAATCCTCTCATGGGTTTTCAGAATTGGTGGGTTTTACATCTTGTAAAGCATCTTAAGAATTTGAGTTAACAACTTACCTTTTATAATTCTTTCAACTATTTCTTAACTCTTGTTGCTAAGTGGAGGAGTTCGACCCAGCGAGGCCTCAGAATCTGTCTGAGCCCCCCAGACCTTTGAACTCTGCTTTCGGTTGGATCAACACGCTGGCAAGGCCACTGTTGTGCACCCCCCAACCTTGGAACAAAGCTTGGGTCAATTAGCATGTCAGTAAGGCTGCTTGCTATTTGCTCCAGAAGCTGGTAGCCTTGCTGGGAAGCGACCCCCCTCTGACTCCCCAATTTACTACTATAAAAGAATTGCATAGCTCTCTTATACATCTGAGTATATGATAAAATTTTCCAGAAACTCCTCCGACTGCTCCCCTTTGCTATAATCACCTACTATTAATTACAATGCTTTATCTCCATGGTCACAGTAGAGGGTGGGCTGAAGTTTTATCTAGGCGGAAATGGTCTTGACCTTTGGAAAGCCCTTCAAAATACATTTAAGGTAAACTTAATCCTTTCTTTATGTAAAATAGGATTAAGCCAAAACTGGCCCAGGTCACCACCCCCCCCACCAAGCGAAATAGATAAATATTTTAGGACTCCTCAAAACAAGTTTTAGATCCCTATAAAACTATGTAAGTATCATTCTTTATTAAGATCCATAGGAACTAATATCTATTCTTGAGATTTTCTTTTCTCAGAGCCATTCCTGGTAATCACAAGATGGCTGCTGCACCGCATCAGCTGATAATTATCTCTGCTTACCGGAACCACTCTCCCGAAACTGCATTCCATGGAGACCCACCCTTAATCCAACCCAGAATAGAATCTATGTTCCCTATTGTTAAAAACTTTATGAGCTGATAATTGAAACATGTAGCCCTCTCCCTTTATTTGTATGTAACACATTTTCAGTAAAAAGGCACGATGATTCCTAGCAGTTGTCACTCCCCAGAGAGCGATCTCTGTGGGGTGTCCGGCATAGGACATGCATGAAAAGGCACCGAGGCCTCTGTCTTCTGTTCACCTGCGCCACCTCCGTCGAGATAACCCACCCACGCCGAGGCTGGTCCCCGGCAGCTAAGAAACTAATCTTTATAACAAAAAGACAGAGAGGAGAGAGGATATAGGTCTTTTTGTAATTAATTCACATTAGCCCATTAAAATACACAGACAACTACATCAGGAATTTTGGGAGCATTGTAGAAAAAAAGGGGCAGTGGGCCATTTTGTAGATTCTATCACCTGAGGGTCATTTTTGTTTTACTGCGAACTGAGAAATGCCTTCAAACAATTACTCCAGACATGGGTAGGCATAACCAAAGTCTGTAAACTAAAGTTTTGCTTGAGCCATTAAAATTTAAATGTGCCAGGACCAGCAGATATCTTAATAGTTATGTCACTGGACTTTCATGTAGTTGACCACTGTTTGAGTTCTGGACCTAGTGGCTTAAAACTCATGCTGGGTGCGCATGTGTGCATGCCCAAAATCCCAGAAGGAGAACAGATGAGAAAAGATTGTAGCATAGCCATCCCCGCTGGGGGGTTATTTCTTACTTTTTGACTCTGTCTCTCTCTGTCTCTCTGTTTCTTTGGCAAGTACACATGCCCTATAGCAAAAATCTCTCAAATTTTTTTTTTTAAAAAGTGCACCTTGTATACTAAGCAGCTTAGAAAGATGCTTTACTTTTAGCTCAGCTCCTGTTAATTTACAATTTGAAAAACTTCTATTTCTTTGCACAACAGACGGAGAAACTGAGAGCCAAGCCCTTTTAGTGGGTTCTTGCTTGGTTTACTTAGGTATCAGTTTCTCCATCTGTGTAAGTGAAGACTAATTTTTACCCAATCTCATAAGGGCTTTTGGAGAAGGTTTTGATTACTAGGGCTGCATAACAAACCATCCTGAAGCTTAGTGACTTGACGCAATATTTATTATCACTCAGAGTTCCTGTAGATCAGATTGATTCAGGAGAAGGTTGGTTGAACAGTCTCTTCTAAATTTGTGGTCGAGTGGCAGCTGGGACTGTGGTTATTTCAAAGGTTAATTCATCTACATGTCAAATTCTTGGACTGACAATACTGAAACAGTAGAGGATGGAACAGCTGGGGCTGATCCAGCATTTTTGTTTGTTTGTTCTGTTTCTCTTTTTAATCTCTGTGGTACTTCCAAATGGGCTCTTCAACATAGTGTATTCAGGGTACCTGGACATCTTTCATGGCATTAAAAGGCTCCAAAAACACAAGTCTTGAAAGAAAGACTGGTAGAAACTATTAATAATTGCCTCTTTTTTTTTTTTTTTTTTTGAGAGGTTTTTGCTATAGGGCGTGTGCGCTCGCCAGACAGACAGAGAGAGACAGAGAGATAGAAAGCGAGAAATCACCCCCCAGGGGGGATGGCCACGCCTCAATCCCTTCTCCTCCATTCTCCTCTCGGGATCTTGGGCATGCACGCACACGTGCCTGGCGTGAGTTTAAGCCACCAGGCCTGGGACTTGAACCGCGGTCAACTACGTGGGAATCCAGCGACATAGCCATTACTCCAACTGCTGGTCCCTCTTATGACCTACCTTCAAAAGATGCATGCTCATGTTTCTGTTGTAGTAACAGGTCTACCCAGGTTTAAGGAAAGAAATATTAACACCACTCTCAAAAGGAGATATCAATACCACATTGTAGAAAAATGGTATAGAATGGGAGATGATATATATATATGTATATACATATATATGTGTATATATATATATATATGTATATGTATATACATATATATGTATATATATGTATATGTATATACATATATATGTATATATATATATGTATATGTATATACATATATATATTATATATTAGAGTTGCCAATTTGCAAAATACAATAGGTTAAGGAGAGTTATATGGGGAAATACATATAAAATAACTACAATACCTAAATAACTGCTTAATAAATAGTAGCTATTTTTTTAGTGTAAAGAAAGACAATGAAGGACATTAAAACCAAGTAAGAAAGGTAAGTGAGAGAAAATTTATAATTTCCCCAGAAATATTAATTATTAGAAATAGATTTTCAGGGCCAGCTAGTGGCATAGTGGCTAAGGCACTGGACGCCCACATGACTGACTATGGTTCAAGTCCCAGACTTGGCAGCTTGCTTTCACACTTTCTCTCTCTCTCCTCTCTCTGTCTCTCGCTGGTGAGTCCTCATGCCCTATAAAAAATTTAAAACTACTACTGCTACTAATAAATAAAATTAGATTAATAATTCTTTAAACATAAATAAATAGGTTTTCAGGAACCAAATTGCTTCTGCATAATAGCTAATAATCTAAAAAAGTAACATCTCCCCAGCTGCTGTGCAGCAGAAGCAAGTGTGTGGACCAAGGCTAGAGACCGCCTTGGAACCTATGCACTCTATTGGTTCACTCCAGGTGCCAGTCCCTCTTGCTCCCAACTTGTGCCTGGTCATTCTTCCTGACTCCTGTGCAGCAGAAGTGAATTTATGGACCAAAGCTAGAGACCACCTTGGAACCTACACATTGCTCCAGGTGCCAGGCCCTCTTGCTTCCAGCTTCAACCTAGCCATTCTTCTGGGCTCCTGCATAGTAGAAGCAAGTGTGTGGCCCAAGGCCAGAGACCACCTTGGAACTTCCACTCTCTCCCATTCATCACAGACTTCATAGTTTTCTGAAGTGTGTGGCATGCAATGTGCTCTGTGTGATCCATATTTTCTCAGTTGAAACCTTGTAGCTCGACCCCAGACGCATCTGTTCTATAGAAACTGAGAGGCAGCTGGAAGACCCAGTCCCAGCAACAAAAGTGCAGGTTATAGAGTGGACATCTGGGAGATGGGGATACAAAGAGATCACTGATCACATCCTCCCACACATCTTTGAATGCTCAAAATCTTTTCTGTGGCACATCATAGCCAAACTGACCAAAACCACAGACAAAGACAAGATACTAAAATTGGCAAGAGAGAAACGTCAAGTTACTTACAAAGGTTATCTTATCAGGTTAACACTGGCTTTCTCATCAGAAACAATGCAAGTAAGGAAAGAATGGGAGAATATATTCAAAGTGTTAAATGAAAACAATTTCAACCAAGATTATTATACCCAGCAATATTATCCCTCATATGGGAAGTAAAGCTGAAAATATTGTCAGAAAATCAAAATCTGAGGGGCATGGTGGTCGGGGGCACTGGATTCCCACACAGGTAACCACAATTTGAGTCCCAGACCTGGTGGATTTCTTTCTCACTTTCCCTTTTTCTCTCTTTCTCTCTCTCTTTGTGGTCAAATTTTAAAATAATAATAACAAAAAGAATTAAATAAATAATTCTTAAAAAAAATAAAAAGCAACCTGAAAGAATTTACCAACTCCAGACCAGCTTTTTAAGAAACTCTGAAGGCAGTGCTATACCAAGAAAACTAAAGAAATAAGAGAAGAAAAAACAACCAAGAAAATGGCCAACTTAATGGCAGAGACAAGTCTTGAAATATTCTTGAAATATTCATAATAACATTGAATGTTAATGGTTTATATTCTCCAATCAAGAGACACAGACTGGGAACTAGCAGTTAGCGTAATGGCTATGTCGCTGGACTCCCATGTAGTCGACCACGGTTCGCGTCCCGGACCCGGTGGCTTAAAACTCATGCCGGGCATGTGTGCGTGCGTGCCCAAGATCCAGAGAGGAGAATGGAAGAGAAGGGATTGCGGCGTGACCATCCCCCCTGGGGGGTGATTTCTTGCTTTCTGTCTCTATGTCTCTCTCTGTCTGTGTGGCGAGCACACGCACCCTGTAGCGAAAACCTCTCCAAAAAAAAAAAAAATAAAAAAGAGAGAGACACAGACTGACTGAATAGATTAAAAAAAAAACAAAAAACAAAAACAAAAACTCTATCTCGTGCCTACAAGAAGTGCACCTCATAGATAAAGACATACATAGATTAAAACCGAAGGGCTAGAAAAAGATCCTCCATGAAAACAGAAATTAGAAAGGAGCAGGAGTTGCGATATTGATCTGACATAATAGGCTTTAAGGCAAAAACTGTAAGAAGAGGCGAAGAAGGACATTACATAATAGTAAAAGGACTAATGCATCAAGAATATATAGTGCTTATTAATATTGATGCACCCAATTCAGAAACACCCCATTATCTCCTTTATACAGATCAACAAGACAAAAAATAAGCAAAGAGATCAGGACTTAAATGATACCATAAATCAGATGTACTTGACAGACATCTACAGAACTTTCCACTCAAAAATTCCAAAATATATATTTCTCTCACCCTCGGATGGTATCTTCTCAAAAATTGACCACACAATAGGACACAAAACCAGCCTTTACAGATTCAAAGACATAGAAACTATATCCAGCATCTTCTCTGACCATGATGGAATTAAACTTGGTATCAATTTCAGGAAAAACCCTCGATACACAAATAAATGGAAACTAAACAACATACTCCTGAATGACTTCACAACTACTGAAGAGATTAAGACTGAAATCAAAAGATTTATGGAAACAAATGATAGTAAGTGCCCAAGTTTTCATAATCTATGGGACACCACAAAAGCAGTTATAAGAAGGAAGTTCATAGCAGTTTGTGTGCATAAAAAAAAAAAAAAAAAGATGGAAATATGGCAAAGAGAACTGGAAAAACATGCCTCAGAGAACTGGAAAAACAACAACAACAACAAAATCCAAAAAATGCAAGGAGAAAAGGAATAATAATGAATCAAGCAGAAATAAATAAAATAGAAAATAAATTAACTATACAGAAAATAAATGAAACCAAAAGTTGGTTCTTGGAAAAGATAAACAAAATTGCCACAACATTAGCTACACCAACAAAAAGAGAGAAATGAACTAGATAAATCAAATTTGCAATGAAAAAAATTACAATTAATATAATAGAAATGCAAAACATCATTAATGGATGCTATGAGTATCTCTATGCCAACAAACAGAAAACCCAGATGAGCTGGACAATTTCCTGGACAACTATAATCAATAAAGATTTAATCAGGAGGACAGAAAACCTGAATAGACCCATAAGAAACAGTGAGATTGAATCATTAATAACCTCCAGCAAAGAAAAGCCCAAGTCATGATGGCTTCACTTCTGATAATTCTACAAAACTTTTTTTAAAAGAATTATTTTACTTAACTTTATTTATTTAATTTAATTTGAGCAGAGAGGTACAGAGTGAGAGAGAGAGAGAAAGTGAGAAAGCAAGCTGCCAGGTCCAGGACTAGAACCATGGACAGCCATGTGGGAATTCAGCATCCTTAACCACCACATGACCTGCTGGCCCCTGAATTCTACAAAAATTTTAAAGAAGAGATAACATCTAGTCTTCTCAAATTCTGTCTAAAGATCCAAAGGAAGGAACCCTCCCGAATTCATTTATAAAGGCTCTATCACCCTCATTCCCAAAACAGGTAAGGATATGACAAGAAAGGAAAACAACAGACCAATATCTCTGATGAATATATATGCATAAATTCTCAACAAGATAGTAGCAAATCGTATACAACAATATATAAAAAAGATTATTCATCACAACCAGGTTGGCTTTATTCCAGAGATGTAAAGGTGGTTCAGCTTATGCAAAACCATAAATGTAATACACCAACCATATTAACAGAAAGAAAGATAAAACCCACATGGTCATTTCAATCAATGCAGAAAATCATTTGACAAAATACAACATTCCTTCATGATTAACACTCTCAGCAAAAATCAGCATAAAAGGATCATTTCTCAACATAATCAAAGCCATCTATGAAAAACCTATACCTAACATATATTGAATGGGGAAAAGCTCAAAGCTCTTCCACTAGAAAGTGATACAAGGTTGCCCACTTTCTCAACTCCTTTTCAATATAGTCCTGGATGTCCTAGCCAATGCAATCAGACAAGAGAATGAAATAAAAGGGATTCAAATAGGGTAAGAAGCATTGAAAATATTTCTATTTGCAGATGACATGATTGGATACATAGAAGACCCAAAGGTATCCACAAAAAAACTTCTTGAAGCAATAAATGAATACAGTAAAGTGGCAGGATAAAAAAATCAACTTATAAAGATCTATAGCATTTCTATATGCAAACAATAAGTAGATAGGCAGAACTGAAGAAAGTAATCCCATTTACCATACCATAGCTGCAAAAATGATAAGATACCTAGGAATAAATCTAACCAAGGCAGTCAAAGACCTCTACAAGGGGAACAGCAGTTAGCGTAATGACTATGTCGCTGGACTCCCATGTAGTCGACCGTAGTTTGAGTCCCGGACCCAGCGGCTTAAACTCACGCTAGGCGCATGTACATGCGTGCCCAAGATCTCGAGAGGAGAATGGAGGAGAAGGGATTGCGGTGTGACCATCCCCCCTGGGGGGTGGTTTCTCGCTTCGTATCTCTCTGTCTCTCTCTGTCTTTCTGGTGAGTGCACGCGCCCTATAACAAAAAAAAAAAAAAAAAAAAAAAAACCTCTACAAGGGAAACTATTAAAAAATCTTTAAAAAGAAATTGAAAACTACACAAAAAATGTGGAAGGACATCCCTTGTTCCTGTTCCTGGATTGAGAGAATTAATATAATTAAAATGGCTATTTTACCCATATTAATCTACAAATGTAATGCAATCCTTATCAAATTAGAAGAGACATTCTTCACAGATCTAGAAAAGACAATCATAGAATTTGTCTGGAATCATAAAAGAGATATATTACAAAGTTCTGATAATCAAAACAGTATGGTATTGGCACAAAAACAGATATATGGACCAATGGAACAGAATAGAGACCCCAGAAATAAACCCCAAAACATAGATCCAACTGATTTTTTTCCACATTGACTTTTTTATTAATGCCAACTGTTTTTTAATTATTATTTTTTAAAATGATAGCACAATAATGTTTCAAGAAAGCAGTGTCACAATCTGATGACTTTCTGAAATATAGTTAAGCTACACCAAATATGAATATCTGTTATTAACAAAAAACAGTTTAAAGGGACCAGTAGTTAACGTAATGGCTATGTCACTGGATTCCCATGTAGTCTACCGCGGTTCGAGTCCCGGACCCAGTGGCTTAAACTCACGCCGGGCACGTGTGCGTGCGTGCCCAAGATCCCGAGAGGAGAATGGAGGAGAAGGGATTGCGGCGTGGCCATCCCCCCGGGGGGTGATTTCTCACTTTCTATCTCTCTGTCTCTCTCTGTCTGTCTGGCGAGCGCACGCGCCCTATAGCAAAAAAAAAAAAAAAAAAAAAAAAAAAAAAAAAAAAAAAAAAAAAAAAAAAAAAAAAAAACAGTTTAAAGTGTTTAAAGAAAAATAAAAGGAAGAGGAAAAGAAAGAAAAGAGAAAAGCTAGGAAAAGAGGAAAGGAATGAGATTTAGACTGAAAATTCACTGGATTAGATAGGTGAGGCTTGTTAATAGGTATACGGTTGTAGCAAAGAGTGGCACACATGGGTTTACAGTCTTTGTTTTTTAAACCAATTACCACTAATACAGTTCCTGCACTTGCCACTGACTTCTCACACATGCAAAGTGAACCAAGAGAAGCCAGTGCTGATACTGTCATGAAGACATCCAATAGTTGGCCTAGACAACTAATACCACTTTTAGCAGAGTAACTCCTTCAGAAAGGCCTGGATGAAACATTTTTTTAATTCTATCATCTCACCTATATGCATTTCTGGGTTCTTAAAAATAGTGTTAAAAAAGAAAGGAAAAATAATGTAAATAAGTTTCTCTTTTTTTGCTGTGGCTATGAAAGACGTTTCCTTATTATTTCTTTATCTCTAAGAAGGACAAGGTGGGGGAAGTTGAGGGTGGAACTAAAGGGAGGAAAAAACCCTTGACAGGGTAGGTTTTTTAAAACTTTTTTTTTTTTTTCTAAGCCAAGAGATCACACAGAAGGGAAGGCAAAGGGGAAAACTACAATCCTTGGTTTAGATTGAGTTATGCAGGAAAATGTATCTTCCTGATCAGTACCACTTGGGATTATGCACAAACTTCAACTGTGTTTTACCAGCTATCAGCCATTCAAGTTTAACCATTCCCAGCAATGGATACTACCCTTGATTGGAGGCCACATGCAAAAAATCACTTCACAAAAATTCTCTTCACCCAGAAGCCTCTAGTTTCCTTTTGGTAGGTTGTAAAAACAGAACATCTGCCATTAACAGGAGAATATTAAATTCTTTTCACCACTGACAAGGCTTCAGAAAGTTTCACAGTTTCTTTATGCTCTATTTTATTACTATCATGTTTACATTTTTATTTATTTATTTATTTTTTGCTGAATTGCTGATTTCCTTTTTCAATAGAATTTAATTCTGCAGTGTGAGCCGGAACCAGTTAACTACAGTCATTGTCTGACTCCGGCTGTTTTGAAAGAAGACCCCTAATTCTTGGCCTGTGGGCAGCTCCACCTCTCCAGTGAAGCAGGGTCACTGCCATGACCCTGGGGAGTGTGGGGGTGGGGAGGGTGGGGTATTCACGCTGTGGGTGGCAAGGCTTCCTGTGGAGGAGGTACTGGTGATGCTCTGGCATCTAGCTTTAGCAAAGCAGCAGTCAGCAGGATGTTTCCACAGGACTGCTGGATGGCGCACTCAGCTGCAGGAGCTGGGTGACTCTCAAAGAAAGCCTTAACTTCTCCAGCCATTTTATCAACTGCAACCCCGTCAACTGATAGCTTTATTAGTCTGGATAGAGACATCTGATTTTTGACAAAGGGTACCAGTCAATTCAGCAGGAAAAGGAAAATCTCTTTAGCAAATGGTGCTGGAAAAACTGGATATCCACCTGCAGAAAGGTGAATCTGAACGCTTTCTCTCACTATTGACAAAAATCAACTCAAAGTGGATCAAAGATCTAAACCTAAGACCTCAAACTTTAAAACTGCTGCTGGAAAACACTGGGGAAACTCTGGGAAATATTGGGGTAGGGAAAGACTTCTTAAATAAGACCACCAAAGCACAGAGAATAATCCCAGAAATAGGCAAGTGGGATTACATTAAGAAGTTTCTGCAAGGCAAAAGATATAGTAATTAGGGTGAATTGACAACCCTCAGAATGGGAGAATATTTTTGGAAACTATGCCTCAGATAAGGGACTGATAACCAGAATACACAGGGAACTCAAGCGGCTTATCTGAAGAAAAAAAAAAAAGATTAACCCAATTAAAGGATGGAAAAAGGAGTTGAATAAACAACTCTCTAAGGAAGACATACAGATAGCCAAAAAGCATATGGAAAAAATGCTCAACATCCCTCATCATAAGGGCGATGCAGATCAAAACCACAATGAGATTCCTCCTAATCCCAGTCAGAATGGTGAAGATTAAAAAAACAATAAATGATAAATGCTGGCAAGGATGTGGTGAAAGGGGAACCCTCTTACACTGCTGGTGGGAATGTACATTGGTCCAGCCACTGTGGAGAACAATGGGGACGTTCCTCAAAGAACCACAAATAGAACTACTATATGATCCAACAATTCCAATCCTGGGTATCTACTCAAAGGATAGGAGGATGCTCAGTCAGAAAAGTACTTGCACATCTATGTTTATTGCATCATTATTCACAATAGCTAAGACATGGAAACAACTCAAATGTCCACGAACACATGAATGGATTGGAAAAGTGTGGCACATATACTCTATGGAATACTACTACACCATAAAAACAACAATACCCTGGCATTTGATAGAATGTGGACAAATATGGAAGATTTACTGCTGAGTGAAGAAAGCCAGGCTATGAAAGAGAGACATCATATGTCTCCACTTAACATATACTGACTGTTTGCACTCTATGGTGGAAACTGAGAGATTAGAGGACATAGAAGCATTAAAAATGGTTATAGATTCTGGAGACAATGTAAGAAGAGGGTGGGAGAAGGGGGAGAGTGTTGGGAAAGAAATTAAGAAGGAAAATGGAGAGGCAAGACATTTATGGGACATAGAAATGAGTTATCTGTTTATGACAATATGTTTTGAATCCTCAACTGGATTCATGTGAAGTGTATTCATGTTGGGTAAATTCAACTTACAAGCAAAGTGATGTATCGTGATTAAATGTATAAAATTTTTTATAAAGTAAATTAAAATAAAACAAAATAATTAAAAAAATAAAAAGGTAACATCTGTTTGGCTTCTCGTTATAACCCAGTTAAGCTTTATGCTGTCATTTTTTGTAAAAGCAATCAACACGTTAAAATTTGAGAATTCTGTTAGATTGGGGTGTTGGAGAAGTCATGATGTATTTTTTCTATGTAAAATGGATCATGACTTTTCTGACAATCCAATAGTTTTTCCTAAATGGGTGGCAGATTAGTCAGGATTGCTCCAGCTGGCTTTCATTCCACATAATTTTTACTAGTTTTAACCCACATGTGCTACTCTAGTCTATTGCTAATAGAAAATACCTAATTCTGTGTAATTTAAGGGACTAGAAGTTTATTCAGCTAACAGTTTAAAAGTTTAAGGTAAAGGGGCCACATCTTGTCAGGATCCCTTCAGTTGCCTCACAACATGGCAGAGAGCAAGAGAGCATTTGTCTGTGTCCGTGTGTCTCTATTTCACTCCCTCCTCTTATAAACATACCACAACTTAATCATGGGGCCCCACTCTGAGGCCTAATCATTTCCTAAAAGCCTCACTTTTAAACAGCAAAATCAGATTAAGCATTCTTCACAATATAACCAGATTCCAATACACAAATTTTGAGAGGACATTCAAGCCATAGCACTGCATAAACTAATTATTAATAAATGTAGATACAATTGTTGGTTAAAATAAAGTAAGTAAAGGGCTGGCCTTTAGACACAGTGGTTAAGCACTGTGCAGAGCTAGATCCCACATGGCTGACTACAGTTCAAATCCCAGTCCCAACATCCAGAAAAACAGGCTGAGTATGTGTGTATGCATGCTCCAAATCTTGACTGAATGGAGAAATGGAGGCAAAAGGAGTGTGGCACCATCATTCCCCATTGAGAGGTTCATTCTCTTCTCTCCCACTTCTGGTGAGCATGCATGCCCTCTGGCAATAAAAAAGAAAATGAAAAGAAATAAGTAAGAATGACTATTTTTTTCACATGTCATGTTAACATAGAATTCACCAAATCTGAACTAAGTGTATAATTTTTTTTTAATTTTACTTTTCCCTGGTTCTTTTTTTTTTCTTTTTTTTTTTGGAGAGGTTTTCGCTATAGGGCATGTGCGCTCGCCGGACAGACAGAGAGAGACAGAGAGACAGAAAGCGAGAAATCACCCCCCAGGGGAGATGGCCACGCCATAATCCCTTCTCCTCCATTCTTCTCTCGCGGGATCTTGGGCACGCACACACATGCGCCCGGCGTGAGTTTTAAGCCACCAGGTCCAGGACGCGAACCGTGGTCGACTACGTGGAAGTCCAGCGACATAGCCATTACACTAACTGCTGGTCCCTTCCCTGGTTCTTGACAAGAAGCACATTGGGATACTCGGCAGCCTAATTGAATTAATATTTCTACTCAATTTCACCTGATAATTTGATGGAACCTTAAATATTTGTAATATTGTGATTAATGTTTTTTTCTTTTCTTATTTTGCTAGATGGATGTGTGCTTACTGGAGAAAAACAGAGAGATGGAGAGAGAGATGGAGAAAGCACCCTCCTCAGTGGACATGGCCATGCTACAATCCCTTCTCCTCCATTTCTCCATCCTGTCAGGATTTGGGGTACACATGCACCCAAATCCTGCTTGACATGTTTTTGAAGCAGCCATGGCTAGTATTCAAACCACAGTCAGTCATGTGAGGTCTAACTCTCTTGGCCACCAGGTACCAAGCCAGCCCAAAGCTTGCATATTTAGGAAGTGATTACTGAGTTCTTAGATTATACCGTCCTCTGGTCTCATGTTGGTTCTAGTTCTACTGCTCAGTCCTCATTACCATCTTCTCAAAAGGATAGCAGGGTGACTGAATGGAAGTCAAACTTAATCAAGTAATTTGTGTTAGTAACTTCCTTGAAAACGTGACAGGTGTGGAAAATATGTTCATCACTTTCTTTACTGTGGAGGACCAAGATTTTCAAGGAAAAATCATCATGGAGACATGATCATCTGCTAAAAAAAAGTGACAGATCCCAAAGGCAACAAAATATAACTCAAAGAATTCTAAACTACTTCTACGCTCTCCATAATATGAATGGCTGCCAGATAATGAATCCTTAATCATTTTCCAATCAGGCACAAAATATACCTATATTACATTTATTATTGAAATGTTCTCAACTGAGAATATATATAATTATTACATGCTATGGTATAAAATACAGCTGTGATTAGATAGATATATTGGGGGACATTGGTATGAGAGAACAGTTTGAATCATTATTCTAAGGCTTGTTAACTTATTTGCTTTATAAAATTTGCTGCAGGATAGGCTCGTATTAAATGCAATGAGATTTTTTTTCTGTCAGATTTAAGGAATAATATATGTTGTCTTCCTTGTGCTCTCTGAAAAGCCTAAAGATAGTTATTTCCAAAAGAAATTATTAACTAATACTGAATTTAAGTTTTGTATGCTAATTAAAAATCTGTTAATCTTCACTGCTCTCTGATAAACAAAACAGAGTTTTAATGTTTGCCCTAAACTAATTTTATTGACAAAGGCTTGGCATTACAAAATGCCAAAACTTCAGATTTAGTGAAAAGCTTACAGTGTTTTGATTAATTTTGAAATGTGTCCAAACACTTAATTTTGTAAAGCATCTGTTACAGACCAACTCCTGGAATGCTAAACATTTCTGTATGTGTTCCGCTTGGTTTGGTAAAAAGTTCACTTTATTATATTCAACCTTTTTCTCAACATGACACTCTGGCAAGCAAAATCCCCAACAAGACATTATGGCAAACAAAAGCATGTCACATTGTGTTACTTTTAATTTTCTCTAAATCTGAAGGTGGACTAGTGTCAGTTTAGCTAAATGTCACTCAGAACTGTATTATTATTTAACAAATCTATTTCATTTTTGGTAAAATACTTTTTATTTATAAATTTAAAATATTTATTTTAACCTTTCTGTAAGAACAAGCAGGCAAAAGAGAGATCCTTTATTATTGTGAGTGAAGCAAATAGATATTCAGGCCTACAGATAATATATATATTATATAATAGAGATTATATGTATTATATATATTACAATCTACATTATATATAATAATATAACATATAATAACAATACAGCATTGTTATAATAACATAATGTACATTATATATTACATATATATATAAAATACATACATATATATAATCAATTTATAAAAGTAAACTAAGTATAATGTTCAATTTTTTTTTTCTTTCATGTAACTCCTATAAATAGACAGGACAATGGGGCAGGCTCTGTGACTTGATGGTTAAGGGCAATGACGACATCATGGGTTCATTCCATGTAGGTGGTTGGAATAAAATGTTCTTTATAAACACTTTATTTCTGATGAAGTAAAAGTTAGCGACAATTTGAAACATTTCCTAAATTTCTATCAAGTTCCAGAACAAACAAATATGCAAAACTGGGGCTGGCAGGAGGGGTGGTGACTAAGGGCGCTGGACTCCCACATGGCCGACCATGGTTCGAGTCCTGGACCTGGTGGCTTGCTTTCTCACTTTCCATCTCTCTCACTCTCTCTCATTCTGTACCTCTCTGGTCAAATTAAAATAAATAAATAAAATTAAACTAAATAGTTATAAAAAATACTCTTCTTAAAAAAAGCAAAAAACAAAAACAAATATGCAAAACTGATGAGTAGCTCAGATCATCATTTGACCCAACATAACTAAGGTCAGTGCTTGATTTTATATATGCAGAAATTATCCAAACTAGTAAGTAGACTCCATGTGTCCTTCAATCCCCAAGTAAAGAGCTTTATATGTTAAATGTGTGGGGAACCAAAATATACTACCTTAGAATGTACTTCTTTAGCATAATTCTGAGATAACCAAAGACACAACAAATAACCTAGTAAAAGAAATAAAAACCTAATCTTTTGTGAAAGAAATTTGTATTTATTTACATCAGTCAAGTCGGCAGCGGATGCAAGCAGCTTTTCCTAATGCTACCGCCTTACCTCTCTTGGAGCAGGAAGGAGACGAGAGGTGTGACACCTGGCCCAAAAAGACAAATTTCTTTCCATTTCCACCCACCTTGCTCCCGCCCCCCAACCGGTCTTCTCTTTTTGCTAGAGATGTATGCTCTGTGTGCTCAACAGAGAGAGACAGATAGAAGAAGAGAAAGCACCCTCCATGGGGAATAGTCATGTTGTGATCCCTTACCCTTGGTATCTGGGACGTGCACGCACACACACACACACACACACACACACACACACACACACCACACTTTCCTGGTCTATTTCTCAAGCCATCAGGTCCAGAATTCAAACATCAGGGTCAGCCATGTAGAATCCAGGTGCTTCAACCACCAAGTCACAGTGTTACAGAAACATACCGTCGAGAAACCAAATGCCACATGGAGAGTAGGAGAACTCAGGTTTATTACACAGATGGACCCAGAGGAGTTCAGACTCTAAGCTCTGGGCCCCGATTTGGGGTAGGGTAAGGGGTTATATTGGTTTCTAAAAGGGAAAGTCAGCATAATTAGCACTTAGGCATGGGTGGTGAATGGCATAGGGGAAAAGGCTGTCATAGTTACAGATCATGGGAATTTACAAAAGTTACTTATTCATCTTTGAAGTGTGACAACCTCTCCTCCCTTCCCTAGCTAGGTCTCAGCTGTTGGGCACCTTCCCCTCATGAGTCGGCCTTTTATTGCCGAGCTGTGTTGCTTATCTTTTAGGTGACCTGGCTGGCCATTTCCTGTCTCAACAGAGCCAGCCCTAACCTTCCTTAGTTTAATTGCCCTGTATGGTGTAAAACCTTCAGTCACTGCCTTCCCTTGAGCCACACATTGCATGATTCCCATAGGCACTTGTCTATATGAAAATAAATCTGGGACTGGAACCACCAGATGGCGTAATGGTTAAGTCACTGGACTACCACTTGGTTGACCATCGTTCAAGTCCTGGACGTGTGCATGCATGCTCGAAATCCTAAAAGAAGACGGGAAGAGAAGGGATTGCAGCATGACCATCCCCCTGGGGGGTGACTTCTCACTTTCTGTCTCTCTGTCTCTATCTCTCTGGTGAACACACATGCCCTATAGCAAAAATTTCTCTAAAATAAATAAATTTGTGTGCCTTTTCTTTTATTGATGCAGGCTTTCTTCCGGGGTGCTCAGGGCCTGGGCTCATGCTGGATTCTGGTCCGTGAGATGACCAGGTTCTTGTCTCACTCTCACAAAGAATTAGAGGCCCAGACCAAAAAATGGAGCATTAAAAACAGAATTTATTTTAGGAAAGAAAAAAAAAAACCAAGACCTCCCAAAAGGGAGAGAGGGGTCCCTAGGTAGGTTGCCATAGGGGGCAGAAATGTCCTTGTTATATAGGGTCTTGACAAAGAAAAATGATTGTTCATCACCATGTCTTTGGAGAGATTAGCATTGGTCTTGGAATTTGTTCCTAAAGTCAGGGGTCTTGGGCTGATCTTTTACTTACTGAGGGGAATGCTGCAGAGGGTAGCTGTTTGTTATTTTTAATTGTTTTTGTAAAATTTATCCCAGTGGCAAGGAGTCATCAATACTAAGCAAGGCAAGTGAGGGAGTATAGAATGTACATTTACCAGGTCAAAGGGAAAACAAATTACTGAGACTCCATTTTGAAATTTTCCACAGTGACTTCATTTCAGGGTCCTCGCTCTCTCTACCTAAACATGGGCTCTAACTGCTTTTCATTATTAATAGAGTTGACAAGTGGGTTGCTATTTGTCAGTGATCTTCCGGCCAACCTCAGAGGTGAATTCCTAAACTCCTACAGTAAGGTTGCAGAGTAGAAAGAGATCTGGATAAGAAGTCAGAAGACAGAGATTCTGGTCATAGTTTTTACTATATGTTAGTTGTATGATATGGGTGTTGAATAAATTTTTGTTTAATTAAATAAATTAGTCACTTCTTTTAAATGTCAGTTTCTACACCTGTAAAATGACTGTAAGGGAGTGCTACAAGATGCTCTAGTTGAAGCTGAATCACATTTTTTTCCCCTTTAAGTTATACGTGTAGAGGTGGAGAAACTCCCTCTCAGGTTCATTGAAAATCACTGGCAATATGCAGCTCAATCAGACAAAGGGCATAGACGTTTATTTTAATGTATACATTAAAAAAAATCTCGGGACCAGCAGTTAGCGTAATGGCTATGTTGCTGGACTCCCATGTAGTCGACCGCGGTTTGCGTCCCGGACCCGGTGGCTTGAAACTCACACCAGGCGCATGTGCGTGCATGCCCAAGATCCCGAGAGGAGAATGGAGGAGAAGGGATTGTGGCATGGCCATCCCCCCTGGGGGGTGATTTCTCGCTTTCTATCTCTTTGTCTGTCTCTGTCTGTCTGGCAAGCGCACGCGCCCTATAGCAAAAACCTCTCACAAAAAAAAAAAAAAGAAAAAAAAAAAAAAAAAAAAAAAAAACCCTCAAGTGATTAAACTTAAATTTACTATTATAAAGGCTTTAAAATTGAATCTTAATTTGGGAACCAGCAGTTAGCGTAATGGCTATGTCGCTGGACTCCCACGTAGTCGACCGCGGTTCGCGTCTCGGACCCGGTGGCTTACAACTCACGCTGGGCGCGTGTGCGTGCATGCCCAAGATCCCGAGAGGAGAATGGAGGAGAAGGGATTGCGGCGTGACCATCCCCCCTGGGGGGTGATTTCTCGCTTTCTGTCTCTCTGTCTCTCTCTGTCTGTCTGGCGAGCGCACGCGCCCTATAGCAAAAAAACCTCTCCCCCCCCCAAAAAAAAAAAAAAAAAAATTGAATCTTAATTTCAAAAGTCAACAGAAACAAACTAGAACTTTTTTCTTTTAAACAAGATCTTAATGTAATATTAATCACGAATAACAAAATATTTTGTTAACCTTTTTCAGTATGAAAAAGGGGAAAGAAGAATAGGATCAGTGTATCTCCTGCTATCTTAATTAGGCTGTAGCTGGGAAAACTGAGTCTCCTGTCTATCAAAGTGTAAACCACCAGACTTGTTATTCCCCAGTCCATCCCACATGGTTTTCAAACCACCAGATCCTGGACTCAGATGACAGAATTGGCCATGTGGGACCTAGCTGTCCTAACCACTACACCACTGATTTAATCTACATTATTATTCTGATTAAAGGAATGACTTATTTATAGGGATCTATGACCTTGATCAAGTATTTTCAACTTTTCCTCTTTGACAAATTTCCACATCAAATCCCAAGTTCTAAATTAAGTCATTTTATTCTTTTTTCTTTGTTTTTAGAGAGAAATTTTAGCTACAGGGCACATGCACATGCACTTGCCAGAGAGACAGAGAGAGAGAAAGTGAAAAATCATCCCCCAGGGGGGATGCCCATGCTGCAATGCCTTCTCTTAAATTTCCTATTGGGATTTTGGGCGCGCACACACACATGCCCAGCATGAGTTTCAAGCCTCTGTGTCCTGAACTTGAACGGCTATCAGCCGCGTGAGAGCTAAGTGCCTCAATCACAATGCCTACTGCTGCCCCCAAATGAAGTCTTTTTACCACAAATATTTTTTACAGTTTTCTAAAGGGCCTTTGTATGCCCCAAAGAGACAAATTAGACTTACTTGATATGTTGAAATTATATAGGAAACATTGCCAGAAATGAAATAAGGTGAGCAGGTGGCATGGTGATTAAGGCACTGGACTCCCACATGGCCGAAGGCAGTTTGAGTCCTATAAGTTGATGGACACTTGAAAATCACGGTGGGCACATGTGCATGTGTGCCCAAAATCCCAGTAGGAGAATGGAGGAGAAGGGATTGTGGCGTGGACGTCCCCCATGTGGAGGTAATTTCTCATGTGCCCTCTCACTGTCTCTCTCTCTCTCTCTCTCTCTCCAGTGAACGCACACACCCAATGGCAAAACTTTTTTTTTTAAAATAAAATACTATTCAGCTTTGAGCTATATTTGTGTAAATGTGTGATTATTGTGTGTTTCAAAATTATATGAGATTTCTAGAAATCTCTTATGTCTTAGTACATCATAGTCTTAATTGTAGTGTTCAATAATTCTGGTATTAAATTGTTGTATGTCATAGAAAAGACAGAATTTCTTTGTTAAATGTGGGTTATGATAAACTCTCATCAAATCTTTAAGTACTGTCACTTTAATTGCTTTAAAAACATTTTGTAATCAGCTACAGTCTAAATATTGCTTCTTCAACAAAATTTATAAAAAAGACCCTGACAAGTATCCTTGAACACAAGTTTCTAATAATGTTAAAATCATATTTCTGAACTTCTAGAATTCTAACAGAAAAACTCGACTTATAAAACTGCTAACTCAACAAAACAGGAATTAACTACATGAGATTGACCAGATGAAAGATAATAATTTTCATGACTTTTGTTTAAAACATTACTGATTTATTTTTATGCTTTGTTTTCTTGATTTAAGAATTTTTATATAGTTATCTATGGGTTGGTCTGAAGACTTAGTAGTTAAGGAAGCCAGTTCCCACATGGCTAACTAAGCGATTTGAATCTCACCTTCAACAGCTTAAAGAATGTGCCAGGTGTGTTTGCCTGTATGCGAAAGTCCTAACCGAATGGAGGGAATGTAGGAAAGAAGATTGTGGCATGAACACTACCCACTGGGGCATTCTTTCTCCCTCTCCTCTCTCCCTCTGTCTTTCTTTTCTGAGTGCCCACACCTTCTAGCATATAATAAAAATAAAAATTTAAGCAACTTGTAAAGTGTTTTTGAAAACAAAATTGAACATTTACTTTTCTCACTTCCTGATCCATCCATAGCTTGGAAAATACTCATGAGTATTCTTACTTTATGGTAATATGTTTATTTGCATATATATAGTAAGTATTTATTCTCTTATAACAGGAATTGAAAACATGGGTTCTATTGCCAGGACTTTGACTGGAATTTCATATCTCCAGATATGAACAGAAAGTAAAGAAGCTACTAACTTTCGGAAAGCCACCAGAAGATTCTGAAAAGTTTTCATGGTACCTCAAATAAACAGTTCTGCCTTGCAGGTAACTAAAAAATGTCATTTCCTGATGTGCCTAGAAACTTCAAATTATAAAAAAAAAAAAAAAAAAAAAAAAAAAAAAAAAAAAAGAAGAAGAAGAAGAAAGAAAGAATTAAAGAAAAAGGACCAGCAGATAGCATAATGATTATGTCGCTGGAATCCCACGTAGTCGACCGCAGTTTGAGTCCCAGCCCCAGTGGCTTAAACTCATGCCAGGCGTGTGTACGTGCGTGCCCAAGATCCCAAGAGGAGAATGGAGGAGAAGGGATTGCTGCATGGCCATCTCCCCTGGGGGGTGATTTCTCACTTCTTTCTGTCTCTTTCTCTCTGGCGAGTGCATGTGCCCTATAACAAAAACCTCTAAAGAAATAAAGATAAAAATAAAGAAAGAAACTTCGTATTGTGGGAACTTAATTTATCCAAACACAGGTACTTAAAGTCACAGTCTGATGGTGAATCTCTGATTTGGCCTCCTATCTTTAAGAGAGTTTGTAAAAAGTCTAAACTGAAGTGCTTTTTAAAAAGTTCCAGCAAACCTAAGACCAGCAGATGACATAGTGGTTGCATTGCTGTGGTTGCATTGCTGGACTTCCACATGACTGACCGCAGTTTGAGTCCTGGACCCAGTGGCTTGAAACTCAAGCAGAGTGTGTATGCGTGTATGCCCAAGATCCTGGGAAGAGAATGGAGGAGAAGGGATCACAGTGTGGCCATCCTCCCTGGTGAGGGGGGGCAGTGATTTCTCACTATCCCTCTCACTGTCTTGTCTCTCTCTCTCTCTCTCCCCTCTCTAGTGAGCACATGCGCTCTAAGACAAAGACCTCTACCAAAAAAAAAAAAAAAAAGAAAAAAGAAAAAGTTCTAGCAATCCCAATTTATCGATCATTATTTTTGTCACACTTTGTGCAAATAACCAGGCCAAACTGAGACTAATTTTATTTTGCAAATAAATTAGCTTTACTGTAATTATTTTTGGTAAAAGGGAGACTGAAGAGAGACAAATTTCATTTCAAAAGAAAACTATAGCATACCTGTTATTAAATTTTAACGTTGCCCATTGTTTTGGATTTTATTATTTGCTTACAATTTGGATTGAGTCCTAAATTTTTTCCTGGCTACAAGTCTCTAGACTAAAGTTTCCAAAATCTTCCACCATTTTTTGGATTTGGATTTATTAAAGTTCAAACTTCTTTTCTTAAGACTCTACGAACTGAAGATAGTCAAGTTGATATATATAAATATACTGCAAAAAAAATCACTGTGATGGCTTCTGTAGAGAAAACCTTTGCAACATACAAACTATAGACCAGAAAAATCTGTCACATTGCCTCAGCTTGCTCTTTCCACTTTAACTAAAGATGCTTCAGGTCTAACTTAAAATCTTCTCTGGTGGTTGCCCTCCAGACTCCAGAGAAACCAGCTTACAGACTGCTACAGACATTAACTTTTGTTTCCTTAGAAATCCCTCTTATTTAAGACCTGACCAAGCTGATCTATGGAAATGTATAATGTCTTCTCTCCTCCTCCTCCTCCTCGTTCTTCTTCTTCTTTTTCCAGTTTGCTATAGGGTGCGTGCACTCACCAGAGAGATACAAAGAAAGAGCAAGAGAGAGAAATAAAGTGAGAAATTACCTCACTATTGGGGATAGCCACAATGGAGAATACAGAGGGAGATAACAGAGACAGACAGAGAGGGAAAGTGAGACTGTGTTCTTCTCTCAGGATTTTGGGCATGAATGAACACATGCCTGGCATATTTTTTAAGATGCCAAGTCCAGGACTTGAGCTGGGCACTTGGCCATGCAGGATCCGGCCATTTCCACCACCATGCCACCTGGCTGGTCCTTTTTTAAATTTTTAAAATTTTGCCAGAAGGTGTGTGCGCATTCACTGGACAGGGAAAGTGAGAAAGTACCCTTCATGGAGGAATGGTCACACTACAATCTCTTTTCCTCCATTTCTCTCTCTTTTTAGGATTTTGGACATGCATGCCCAAGTGTCTGGCTATTTTTCAAGCTGCTAGGTCCGAGACTCAAACTGCATGGTTGGCCATGCGAGATTTTGCAGTCTTAACCACTATGCTGAAGGCTGGCCTTATAATGCCATCTTCTAAAATGAGACACAATTGTTTATTTGGACTGGCCTATTCCCAGGAATATGAGACTAGTTTAATGAAAGATTGTGAAAGATTGCCACTCAGTTACTTCATTTTTCTCTGATGCAACCAACTTGATTTTTTTTTTTTTTTTTGGAGAGATTTTTGCTATAGGGCGCGTGCGCTCACCAGACAGAGAGAGACGTAGAGACAGAAAGCGAGAAATCACCCCCCAGGGGGGAAGGTCACGCCACAATCCCTTCTCCTCCATTCTCCTCTCAGGATCTTGGGCACGCACGCACACGTGCCCGGCGTGAGTTTTAAGCCACTGGGTCCGGGACGCGAACCGCGGTCGACTACGTGGGAGTCCAGCGACATAGCCATTACACTAACTGCTGGTCCCAACAACCAACTTGATTTTTAATGTGTGAAACTTGTAAAGGGAATGATTATGCTCAGAAAGCAACACCCTTTGGCATGCTGAGAGGTTTTGAGAGTTACCTCAGAATCAATGTCTCTACAACCTTGTCTCATTTCCCTCAACCTAGGTATTACTGCTGATGAAACTACTTCAGCAATTACCATCCGACAGACAGAAATCAATTCATTGGCAAAAGTCATCTTAGACAATAAGAAACTTTGAATTACATCTTGGCTGAGCAGGCAGTTCACAGGGTAATAAGTATTTCATGTTGCCTTTATATAAATGAATTTACATGGGTCAGCAGGTGGCATGGTGGTCAGGGTGGCTGGATCCCACATGGCTGACTCTGCAGTTTGAATTCCAGACTCTGACTTGCAAAACACTCTGGGCACTTTGAAAGTGTGTGCCCAAAATCCCAGAAGGAGAGTGGAGGAGAAGTGACTGCAGCATGCCCTTCCCACCCTCACCTTGGGAGAGTGGGTGCTTTCTCACATTCTCTTTCTGTCTCTGTTCTCTCTCTCTCCAGAGACCACACACATCCTCTACAAATGTTTTTTTTTTTTAAGTTAGATATAAGAAAAATATGAATTTTGGGAACCAGCAGTTAGCATAATGGCTATGTCGCTAGACTCCCATGTAGTCGACCGCGGTTCGCGTCCCGGACCCGGTGGCTTAAACTCACGCCGGGCGCGTGTGTGTGCGTGTCCAAGATCCTGGGAGAAGAATGGAGGAGAAGGGATTGTGGAGTGACCATCCCCCCTGGGGGGTGATTTCTCGCTTTCTGTCTCTCTGTCTCTCTCTGTCTGTCTGGCGAGTGCATGCGCCCTATAGCGAAAACCTCTCAAAAAAAAAAAAAAAAGGAAAAGAAAAATATGAATTTTCAGAGATAGAAACTCATCTGGGAAAGATAAGATACAAACTTTTTGCCTACAAGTCTCAGCTGTAACTCCTAACCTGGGAGATGACTTTCCTTCTCTTTTATCCTAGATACCTCAGGAAATTAGGTTTATCTAGACAGTGCTACTGAAAATGAAACTAGCAATTCTGACTGTCTTATATGTGTGTCTTATTTGTTTTAAGTTTATTTATTTATTTCATGAGAGATACAGAGAAAGTGAGACAGACACCCACAATAGGGCCTTCATGCTACAATCCACCCCTAGCCTCAACTACCTCAGATCATAGATACACATGTTCATGCTCAGTGTACTCAGAGAGGTCCTGATGTGCGAACCCAGGACCTTTTCTAGGGATGTCCACTTGCATTACTGTTGCATCGTCTCCTGACCCTTTGGCTTATGTTTTCTTTCTTTCTTTTTTTTAATCATTACATTAGATATCATTAATTTATTATAAAAGAGAAACATAGAAATTATTTACATGATAAAACGTTTCACAACTTCAGTGGAATGAACAGCTTCATGTGATGCCATTTCAGTAGTGATTTATTTCAGTCTACATACTTTCCAAGAATGTCACCATCTCTAAGTAAGAAATAATCCTTGTCATCAAGAACTGTTTTGGTAGCTCCATATTCTGGAAAAAGAACTATATCTCTGACTTTCATGCTAACCAATTGAATCTCTTCACCCTTTCCTTTAGCGCCAGATTCAACAGCTATTACTATTGCTTGCAACACTTTTCCTTGAGACTTTCCTGGGAGTATAATGCTTCCTTTGGTTACTGTTTTGGCAGCACTTCTTTCAACCAATACTCGGTCAAAGAGTGGAAAAAAATTCCTAAATGCATGTTCTGCCATGACTTCCGCAGATGCAGCTTGTACTCTGCTCTCATACTGGCTTGGCTTATAGTTTTGAGTCGTTCAAATGAAGCAGAGAGTGGCCAATGAGGCCACCTGCAAGGTAAACAACACAACTCAGCAACTGAAGGCCAGCTAATGGGAGGAGACTCAGCAGCTGAAGCCTAGCTAACCAGGGGAGGTCATCACACTCCAAGGATAAGGGAAGCTGAATTTTGAATTCCTTATGGTCTATAACTATTGCAGCCTTTCCCCCCTGTGCCATCCATCACCTGTGCCTACATGCTTATCGTGCTAACCTCCCCTGGTAGAAACCAATATAACCTCTTACCCTACCCCAATTTGGGGCCCAGAGCTTGGAGTCTGAACTCCTCTAGGTCTGTCGCTATAATAAACCTGAGTTCTCCTACTCTCTGAGTGGCATTTGGTTTCTTGGCAGTCTGTTTCTGCAGCACAAATATAGGTGAAAGTGGAGCTATGGGCATGATATAGTAGTCTTTTTTTTTTTTCTTCTTCTTCTTTTTTGGAGAGGGTGTGTGTGCTCGCCAGAAAGACAGAGAGAGAGAGAGAGAGAGACAGAAAGCAAGAAATCACCCACCAGGAGGGATAGCCACGCAACAATCCCTTCTCCTCTATTCTCCTCTTGGGATCTTGGGCACACATACACACACACGCACCCGGCATGAGTTTAAGCCACCGGGTCCGGGACTTGAACCGCTGTCGACTACATGGGAGTCCAACGACATAGCCATTATGCTAACTACTGGTCCCATGATATAGTAGTCTTGATGACACTAGGAAAGCTCTTAGATTTCTCTAACAGGAAAAATAAAGGATGAAATGCATTGACTTTTTGAAAAAACCATTAATATTAGTTTCTTTATCTTCCTAGACTACCAGTAAGTAACTGCCAGATGTCATCATCTCTAGTTTTCTTTTCCTTTTTTTCTTTCTTTCTTTTCTTTTTATTTTTATTTTTTTTGTAATCAATTAAGAAAAGCATTAATTCTCTAAAGCACATTGTTTGGATAAAAGAATAACAGCTAACATAATTAAAAAATGAAAGACTCCTTTCAATAATGCAAAACAGAATTCCTTGTCACAAGAGCAAAACAAAGACACCATAGCTATATCCTTCCAACTGTGCTCTTTGAGGATTCTTAACGATTTTTAAGTTTAATTAGTTTAGCTATTAATTTTGCACTCAAGACAAACAAAACAGGGGCATGAGCACCAGTGCTATTTTAAGTTGGTGTAAGTAACAGATGACACTTTCGACAGTTGTGTTGGTTTTGTCTATATGGTAAATAGAATGTTCTTTCTACATGTAGGTATTGAAGATGAACAGTTTCAACAGATCCACTATAAATTGTATGAGTAAGCAAATAAAATAATTTAATTATTAATATTTTGGTGGGACCAGCAGTTGGCGTAATGGCTATGTCACTGGACTCCCATGTGGTCAACTGTGGTTCGAGTCCTGGATCCAGTGGCTTAAACTCACGCCAGACACATGTGCATGTGTGCCCAAGATTCAGAGAGGAGAATGGAGGAGAAGGGATTATGGCATGGCCCATCCTCCCTGGGTGGTTATTTCTCACTTTCTGTCTCTTTATCTCTCTCTGTCTTTCTGGCGAGCACACGCTCCCTATAGAAAAAACCTCTCCAAAAAAAAATTTTTTTTTAATTAATTATATTCATGTCACTACAAGATATTTCAAAAGATTTCTAAAGGCTTTAACAGTTTTCCTAAATATCATACCAAAATGGCAAAGTAAAAATATATACTTCAAATCTGTAATTGTTTTATGAATCCTTAACTCAATTATACTTTCCACAATTTCAACTTTTCTAGGGCCATTGGTTTTCAAACTTTCGTGACTTTGACCCACAGTAAAAAGTACAATGTACACCATGATCTACTACACATATATGCTTATATGTATTAATGAGAGAACCAAGTATCATAAAACAATGAATAAGCATACTACCTGATATGCACTCACATATTCCATTCTACTGTTTTAAATGTGCTGACTGTGACCTACTAACAAGGTAACAGGACCCACCAATCAATTGTTGATAAATAATTCTCCATATATCATTTTTTTTTTAGAGAGATTTTTCCTAAGTGCACTCACTTGAGAGATAGAGACAGAGAGAAAGACTGTGAGAAATCATCCTTCAGAGGGATGGCCATGCCACAATCCATTCTCCATTCACCACTCGGGATTTTGGGCATGCACACATACACATGTGGCATGAGTTTAAAGCTTCCAGGTCCAGGACTCAAACCGCAGTTGACTACATGGAGTCCAGAGGCATAAAATCATTGTGCCATCTGCTGGTCCTAATTCTCCATATATCGTCTTTCCTGTTTAAATGCTCATAGGCACTAATGGCCTTCGTTCTGAGCTATCCAAGTATGATTGCATAGAAAAAGGTCTTAGAAGATACAGTGTCTCTCTTTTGTGTTTCTTCCTAAGGAAAGTAAAGACAATGTCTCTCTCTTAGAGAAATATTGGGCAACTTTTCTACAAGCCACATTAAAAGATTTGGAAAGTTTTGTAAGTTACTGGTTCCTCTGCTGTGACTAACTCATTGTATGCAGCTGTTACCTCTGCTGCTCTGCATCTCCCTGTGGGACTTGGTGGCAAGAAGAACTGATACAAATATGAAAACTCATGCCATCTGCTGTTCCATGAGTAATAAAGTTCCTTGTCTCTGACCCAGAAATCTATTTTTCTGCCAACATTGATAGTACTATGGCAACTTTATTTACTTTCAAGTAGAGTAACAGCTTTGATTCTTCACAGGTCATGGATCACAACCCAGTTTGAAGAACATTACTATAAGGTCGCCCCACCATTGGAGATTCAGGATTCTTTAATACACAAATTCAAGGACCAGCAGATGGCGTAACGGCTATGTCGCTGCGCTCCCATGTAGTCAATCGCGATTCGAGTCCTGGACCCGGTGGCTTAAACTCAAGCCGGGCACATGTGCATGCATGCCCAAGATCCCAAGAGGAGAATGGAGGAGAAGGGATTGCAGTGTGGCCATCCCCCTGGGGAGCTTATTTCTCTCTGTCTCTCTGACTCTCTCTGTCTTTCTGGCGAGCACACATGCCCTATAGCAAAAGCTTCTCCAAAAAAAAAAAAAAAAAAAAAAGTTGGACTTAATTTTCTTTTTAGGTAATGCATTTGTTAATTAGCTGGATTTATTCATTCTATCATGCATTCATCTTTCAAAACATCATGCTGTACACAAAAAATATATAAAAATTTTACCAGTCAATTTAAAAATAATTAACGTTTAAAAAAATACAGATCCTGGAACTAGATGGTATAGCTATTATGTTGTTGGACTCCCACATGGCCCACTGCAGTTCAAGTTCTGGACCTGGTGGCTTGGGCTTGTGGCATGACCATCCCCTCTAGGATGATTTTTTTACTTTCCATCTCACCGTGTCTTTCTCTCTCTTTCTTTTTCTCTGGTGAGTGCACATGCCCTAAGACAAAAACCTCTAAAAAACAATACAGATTCTTTTTTAAATATTATTTTTTTATTTTTATTTGCATTTTATTGTTGTACGTCTTTATTATACACCACATGATTTTTCAAAGTATGCACAAAGTACATGATGAATCAAGGATTTTATTTTATCATTTTTATTTTTGGAGAGGTTTTTGCTGTAGGATACATGCACTCGCCAGAAAGACAGAGAGAGACAGAGAGATAGGAAGTGAGAAATCACCCCCCAGGTAGGATGGCCACGCCGCAATCCCTTCTCCTCCATTCTCCTCTTGGGATCTCGGGCATGCACGCACACGCATCCAGTGTGAGTTTAAGCCACCAGGTCCAGGACTCGAACTGCAGTCAGCTACATGGGAGTTCAGTGACACAGCCATTACGCTAACTGCTAGTCCTGAATCAAGGATGTTACCATATATATAATTTACTTTTTTTAAAAGAATTATTTTAGGGGACCAGCAGGTGGCGTGGTGGTTGAGGCACTGGACACTCCCACATGGCTGACCAGGGTTCGAGTCCTGAATCTGGTGGCTTGCTTTCTCACTTCCTCTCTCTCACTCTCATCCTCTTTAACTCTCTGGTCAAATTAAAAAATGAATGAATAAATAGATAAAATAAATAATTATTTTAAAAAAAGAATTATTTTATTTTGCTTTATTTATTATTTATTTATTTATCTGTTTTTTTTTTTTTTTTATTGTATTTTGACTAGAGAAAGACAGAGTGAGAGAGAAAGAGAGAGAGAGGGGAAATGAGAAAACAAGCTGCCAGGTCCAGGACTTGAAGCACGGTCTGCCATGTGAGAATCCAGTGCCCTTAACTACCATGCCACTTGCTGACACCCATAATTTTTTTTAAGAATGATTTATTTAGTGGACCAGCAGATGGCATAATGTTTACATTGCTGGACTACCATGTAATCAACTGCAGTTCGAGTCCTGGACCCCGCGGCTTAAAACTCATACTGGGTGCGTGTGTGTGTGTGTGTGTGTGTGTGCCCAAAATCCTGAGAAAAGAATGGAGGAGAAGGATTGTGGCATGACCATCCCCCTGGGGGGGGGGGGGTGATTTCTCACTTTCTGTCTCTCTGTGGAGTACACACACCCTATATCAAAAATCTTTCTGGGAACCAGCAGTTAGCATAATGGCTATGTTGCTGGACTCCCACGTAGACGACCGCAGTTCGTGTCCCAGACCCGGTGGCTTAAAACTCACGCTGGGCGCGTGTGTGTGCGTGCCCAAGATCCCGAGAGGAGAATGGAGGAGAAGGGATTGCGGCGTGACCATCCCCCCTGGGGGGTGATTTCTCGCTTTCTGTCTCTATGTCTCTCTCTGTCTGTCTGGCGAGCGCACACGCCCTATAGCGAAAAACCTCTCCCCTCCCAAAAAAAAAATCTTTTTTAAAAAAAGAGAATTCTTTATTAAGTTTTATTTATTATTGTTATGTTTAAATTTGCCATAGGGTACTTGCACTTACCAGAGAGAGAGAGAGAGAGTGAGAAACTAAGAGGCGAGGTCTGGGACTCAAACTTCAGTTTGCCCTGTGAGAATCCAACACATTAACCACCATGACACCTGCTGATCCCACCATATAATCATTTTCTTTTTTGTTTTCTTTTGAAAGTTTTTTCGCTATAGGGTGCTTGCGCTCGCCAGAAAGACAGAGAAAGACAGAGAGATAGAAAGCGAGAAATCACCCCCCAGAGGGGCCGGGGGGATGGCCACACTGCAATCCCTTCTCCTCCATTCTCCTCTCGGGATCTTGGGCACGCACGCATATGCGCCTGGCATGAGATGAGTTTAAGCCACCAGGTCCGGGACACGAACCGTGGTCGACTACATGGGAGTCCAGCGACATAGCCATTATGCTAACTGCTGGTCCCGATATAATCATTTTCAACAGAGAACTTCACATTCTTTTGTCTGTTAAATGTTTTTAAAGTTTGTCCTTCCCATCCACTCTATCATTCACTCACCTCCCTTACAGTCTTTGATATTTTCTGCTACATCAGTTGCAATAGTAACAGCTTTTTTACTGATTTTATCTTTCTGATTCCTTTCTCTGGTTTTGTTGATTAATTTAGTTAGTGGTTTATCAGTTTTGTTTATCCTCTCAAGTAACCAGCTTTTTGATTCATTGATTTTTTTTGCATAGTTCTTTTATTCTCTATTTCACTTATTTCAGTTCTGATCTTTTTAAAAATTTTTTAATTAAAAAAAAATTTTAGGGTTTTTTTTTTTTTTTTTTTTTTCACTATAGGGCCTATGTACTTACTGGGGAGAGACACACAGAGAGAGAGATAGAAAGGGAAAGTGAAAAATCACCTCCAAGGAAGATGATCATGCTGTGCAATCCCTTCTCCTTCACCTCCTCTCAGGATTTTGGGCATGTACACACAAGCAGCTGGTGTGACTCTCAAGCCACCAGATTTGGGACTTAAACTGTATAGTCAGCTATGAGGGATTCAGCTGCCTTAACCTTTACACCACCTACTGACCCCCAGCTCTAATCTTTACATTTCTTTTCTTTCATTTTTTTTTGGGAGGGGCATTATTATTGCTTTTCCAGTATTTTTATATGCAATGTCAAGTTATTTATATGCCACTTTGCTTCTGTCTTTCTTTTCTTTTCTTTTCTTTCTTTCTTTCTTTCTTTCTTTCTTTCTTTCTTTCTTTCTTTTATTTTTTAGAGAGAGATTTTGGTTATAGGGCACATGTGTTCACCAAAGAGAGAGAAAGGAAGAAATCACCCCCATAGGGGAAATGGCCATACCACAATCCCTCTTTTTCTATTCTTCTCTCAGGATTTTGGGCATGCACATTAATGCACCCAGCATGAGTTTTAAGCCGCTGGGTCTGGGACTTGAACTGTGGTTGAATACGTGGAAGTCCAGGGATGTAACCATTATTCCATCTGCTGGTGTCATGCCACCCTTCTATTTCTTTTTAAATAATTATTTTATTTAACTTAATTTATTTTAATTTTATTCAGGGGAGTGGGTGGGAGAAAGAGAAAGTGGGAAATCAAGCCGCCAGGTCCAGGACTCGAACTGTGGTCAGCCAAGTGGGAGTCTAGCACCCTTAACCACCACACTACCTGCTGGCCCCCAACTACTTTTCTATTTTTAACTTGAGCACTAATGGTTAGGAATGTCCCTCCTATGACTGCTTCCACTGTTTCCCAAAGATTGTTAAGAGTTGTGTGCTCATTATCATTGGTTTTAGTGACTCTTGATATCAGTCTTACTTTCTTCAGTAGTTTGGAAGCCATTTAGGAGTAGATTGTTTAGTTTCCATGTTTTTGTGTTTTTTGGGGGGGGTTGTTTCTGTGGTTTATTTCAAGTTTAATTCCACTGTGGTCAAAGAAGATGCTGGACATAGTATCTATACTTTTACATTTGTAGAGGCTTGTTTCATACCCTATTATACGTTCAGTCTTTGAAAGTATTCCATGTGGAGATGAGAAAAAAAAGTGTATCTTGTATTTGCTGGGTTAAATATTATCTGTCTACACACACACACACACACACACATAAATATATACATATATATACACACACACACATATATACATATACGTGTGTGTGTGTGTGTGTGTGTGTGTGTGTATAGGGTCCATTTGATTTATGATGTCAATTGGCTCCTATGTCTCTTTGTTTATTTTTTGTCTAGATGACTTGCTGAATGGTGACAGTACATTGTTGAAATCCCGAACAATTAGTGTGTTCCAATCGTTAACTCCCTTTACAGCTAACAGTCTCTCTTTTATATATTTGTGTGCTCTGGTGTTGAGTGTGTAAATATTTATAATTGTTATGTCTTCTTTCTCTTGCATCTCATCGAATTTTGTTACAATGAATATTCTGAGTTCTTTTTCTGGCATTTCTGTGATCTCTTGTGTTTTATTTGCTGCTGATGAGGAGTGATTATGTTCTTTTTTGGGGGTATCTATTTTCTGGTTTTCCTGTGTTTCTTGGAACTCTGCTTTGATCTTTAGTCATCTGGTGACACACTCACTATTTTGTACTTCTTTGGAGTAGTTTTCTGTAACTGTGTGCTTGTGTGATTCCCTATGATATGAGTTCTCTATGACGTGGGTTCATATTTTCAGAGGGGTAGTTTTTCTCCTTTTACTGCTGAAGGGGTTGTGGGAAGAGAATTTTTCCAAAGCCTCACTGTCTTCCGGTGTTTAGTGCCTGTATATCCAAATATCTCTGTTTGTAATGTGTCTGGAGGCTAAGATGGACAGGTAGAACATAAGGTGGTATCCCAATTCACATCATGTGTGGGCCAATGAAGCCCCTCCTTTCACATTCCTGGCTGGGTTGGAGGCTTTGGTTATCAGCTCAGGCTGGGTTGTCTCTGTTTCCCTGTTGCTCTTAGATGGGGGAGGTGTCAGCACAGGCCAGGCAGCAACTCCTATTTTCTAATTCTGGGACTGTAGGAACCAGAAGGTGGTCATTTAAGGCCAGGGCTGCTTCTCCTTTCTCTAGACTGGTTAGGGGGCTTTGGTGCTCAGTTCAGGCATGACACCCTTGAATTTTTTTTTTTTTTTTTTTTTAGGAGAGGTTTTTGCTATAGGGCACGTGTGCTCACAAGAAAGAGAGAGAAAAAGAGACAGAAAGTGAAAAATCACCCCGTGGGGGGATGGCCATGCTGCAATCTCTTCTCCATTCTCCTCTTGGGATCTTGGGCATGCACGCACATGTGCTTGGCATGAGTTTAAGCCACCGGGTCCGGGACTCGAACCGCGGTTGACTGCGTGGGAGTCCAGCGACATAGCCATTACACCAACTGCTGGTCTCAGACACTCTTGAAATATTTTTGTTGGTGGGCTTACCAGTGGTGTGGTGGTTAAGGCAGCTGGATCACACACATGGCTGACTGTTCAGTTAAACTCCTGAACTGACGGGTTGAAAAACACGTTGAGTGTATGTGTGTGGGTCCCCAAAATCCCAAGAGGAGAATGGAGGAGAAGGAATTGTAGTGTGGTTATCACTCCAGGGAGAGATGACCTTTTCTCCAGCTCTCTTTCTCTGTGTCTCTCTCTGGCAAGCACACGTGCCCTATAGCAAAACTACATATATATATCTATATATATAGATATATAGATATATATAAAAGATTGTGGTTTAACTAATGAGTGCAATGAGATTATAACGAGATTGGTTGGTTGCTTCTAATTGTGGTGAACAAAATGGGGGAAAAGGGATATACAACTATTATATATCAATTATAAATTCTAATTTAAATTTTAAAAAATCTTCCACAAAAAGAAAAACAAAAAAAGAAGAAAGGATAAGTTCAGAGATTCAGTTTACCAACTCAAGTGCTGCATAAATGTCCTGAAAATTTCTAGGTCTTCCCTGAAAGAAATCTTCATCTCCTGTAGCTTCAGAGCTGAGATTGCTGAAATTTAAACCTAGAATTCCAGTCTGTGACTGGCTGAATTACTATGTGAAGTGAGTTCCCAACCTAGAAGGGTATATCTACTGTTAAAGTGAGGTCATTGATTGGAAAGAAATAGGATCCTTAAAATTGTTATGGGGACAAATGGGGAGATCCTAATGAAGCTTGGGAGATTGAACTCCTAAATTCTGATAAGTTCTCTTTGCCAGTAGAAGCAGCAGCTCTATCCCGGCATAAGGAGATTAAACCTTATATGCTGAGGAAATCTTAATGGACTTCCAGAGGCAATTACCTTGCAACAGATTGATGATTCTGCTCAGTACACCTACTAAACCTCTTCGCTTTTAGACCTTCAAGCAGAAGCAACTCATAGCATGACCCTAAATGTGAAATATAGTGTGATTCATGAGGATGGGTGCTATACTCCAACAGAATTACATGATTTTTCCAATTTATATGAGCAGAACATTAGGCAACAAGTGTGGTAGTAGATACGAAGGGTGTGAGGTAATGATGGAAGGAACACAGAGTTGGATAAGGCCAAATTAACTGATATGGACTAAGTGAGCAGAAATTCTGAATTTAATGTTGCAGCTCTAGGGGTTAGAAAAGACTTTATTTGTTTGAAATGTAAACAAAAGGTGGCCTATATCAAATAAAGTAAAAAACCCGACCTATCTTGGAGTGCTATAGATGGGATCTAAAGGTTAAAGAAAAAAAAAAACGAATATTAAATTGAATTATCATTTAAGATCTGCTTATCCCTTCTGGGAGTGTCCAGAGAACAGACCCTTTAAAATGCCCATGAAAGGGGGAACCAGCAGTTAGCGTAATGGCTATGTCGCTGGACTCCCACGTAGTCGACCGTGATTCGTGTCCCGGATCCGGTGGCTTAAAACTCACGCCGGGCGTGTGTGCGTGCGTGCCCAAGATCCCGGGAGGAGAATGGAGGAGAAGGGATTGCAGCGTGACCATCCCCCTGGGGGGTGATTTCTCGCTTTCTGTCTCTCTGTCTCTCTCTGTCTGTCTGGAGAGCGCACACGCCCTATAGCAAAAACCTCTCCAAAAAAAAAAAAAAAAAAGAACTAACAATAAAATGCCCATGAAAGTACCAGGGAATGGCACAATGGTTACGTTGCTGGACTTCCACGCAGTCAACCATAGTTTGAATCCTGGACCCAGTGGCTTAAATTCATGCTGGGCGTGTATGTGTGCGTGCCCAAGATCCCGTGAAGAGAATGGAAAAGAAGGGATTGTGGTGTGGTCATCACCCCTGGGGGGTAAGTTCTTGCTTTCTGTCTCTCTGTCTTGCTCTGTCTCTCTGGCGAGCTCACATACCCTATAGCAAAAATCTCTCTCAATAAAAAAAAAAAAAAAAGGCCATGAAAAATAAATTTGTGAATGAAGCCCAAGCATATTTGAAGAGCTCTTGATCACTCTTCATGGTAGGTCAGAAAATATAGGGAAGAATTCTTGCCACTGAATTGGAAAGCCTAAATGCAATTAGGTAATTAGATCCCTGACTTCCATGGGCCAAGTGGTAGCACTTACTTGCCACAGACAAGGTTATTGGGTTATTGTAATGGGCAGCAAATATAAAGCAGGAATCAGAATAATCTGACTCTCAGAAACCATTGGGATTGGGACCAGCAGTTAGCGTAATGGCTATGTCGCTGGACTCCCACGTAGTCGACCGCGGTTCGCGTCCCGGACCCGGTGGCTTAAACTCACGCCGGGCGCGTGTGCGTGCGTGCCCAAGATCCCGAGAGGAGAATGGAGGAGAAGGGATTGCGGCGTGGCCATCCCCCCTGGGGGGTGATTTCCTGCTTTCTATCTCTCTGTCTCTCTCTGTCTGTCTGGCGAGCGCACGCGCCCTATAGCAAAAACCTTTCCCAAAAAAAGAAAAAAAAAAAAAAAAAAAAAAAAAAAAGAAACCATTGGGATTGAATAGTTACAATGTCCCTAGAAATGTAATAAATGTCAAGTCTACTGTGTTCTTGGTGAGTCCATCTAAGTGGAAAAGTTCTAAGTCAAGGAAACAAAACTCTAATTTGAATAATAAAAAGTCATTATAATACAAAAAAATTCTCAGACTACAACCAGATTACAAACCAGAATCACTTGAAGATGGTTGATTCCCTAAAGGAACGATGCCAGTACACTGCCAAAAATTTATGCTGTTAATACTTATCCCAACTATTTGTCAAAATATTTATAGTTCAGTCTTTTATCAGGATGGCTGTGTGCATTAGTCAGGGTTTCTCAGAGAAATAGAACTAATGAAAGACACACATACATGCAGAATTTATTATTTATTTATTTATTTTAGTTTTGCTATGTAGCACGTGCACTCTTTGGATAGAGAGACAGAGAGAAATCATCCCCCCAGGGGGTATATCCACACCTCAATTCCTTGTCCTCCATTCTCCTCTTGGGATTTTGGACACACACACGCGCGCGCGCGCGCGCACCTGGAATAATTTTCTAGCTGTTGGGTCCAGAATTCAGATTGCAAAATTGGTCACATGGGATCCAGTGCCTTACCCACCAGCTGGTGGTGCTACCAGCTGGCCTGCACACAGATTTTTAAGGAACTTGTGCATGTAATTATGATGCTGCCATTCTAGTCAATTCTACTGCTAATAAGCGAGTCTGGTTAATTTACAAAAACAGACCCCAGCAGTTAGCATAATGGCTATGTCACTGGACTCCCATGTAGCTGACCATGGTTCGAGTCCTGGACCCAATGGCTTAAACTCACGCCGGGTGCGGGTGCATACGTGCCCAAGATCCCGAGAGGAGAATGGAGGAGAAGGGATTGTGGCGTGGCCATCCCCCCTGGGGGGTGATTTCTCGCTTTCTGTCTCTCTTTCTGGCAAGCACATGTGCCCTATAGCAAAAACCTCTCCAAAAAAAAAGAAAAAAAAATTATAAAAACAGAAGTTTATTTAACTCATGTTTTGGAAATCCAAGTGTAGGGGCCACAATTGGTGAAGATTTTTCTGGCTATATTACAACATGGTGCAAGAACAGGAGTGCATGCATCTGTGTTCATGTGGCTGTTTTATTCCCTTTCCGGCCGTAATTACTTTAATCCTAATCTACATCCCCAAACTGACCTTTCAACATTATAGTCAGAATAAGTTTTCGGTCTCTGAATTCCATCACAACCAAATCTCAACACACAAATTTTGAGGGAACATGCAAATCATAATAGCTAGAAAGTAAAAAAATCTGCAAAGAGGCCAGAAATGTGGAGAGCAGGGAAGCACTGATTTTGTAGCTCAAGTCCAAACAGTCTAGAGTCAAAATTTCCACTTTCTGGAAGTATGTCAGTCTTTTATCTCTTAAAACTTTCAACTGACTAGATAATGCCCACTTGTGTTATGGAGAATAATCTGATTTCCCAAAAATCAGTAGATTTAAGTGTTAATCTCATCTGGAAAATACGACAGCATCTAGATTAGGGTACCATGGCCTGGCCAGGTTGACAGATTAAAAATAACCCTTACAAGTCTTCCCATTGTCAATTTGGCACCAATACACGTCTATCAACACCATATTTATTTTACAAATAAATATAGCAGCAAGGTCATACATATGTCTAACATGATAAAACTCTTACATACTACTGAAAATATTTTCTTTCAGGATGCAAAATCAAGATATGTTCACTCTTAATATCCTGTAATACAAATTATAGGATGCAAAGTCAATGATATTTAAATACAAAGTGATATAAAGAAAATTGATTTATATTCTTTAACAAAGGGATAAAGACAGGATTGGAAACAAAAAATATATATTACTATTCATGACTTAATAAGAAAGGCAAAACATACAGGAAAGAAGAAATGGAAAATTATTTCTTGACAATAACATGTATGTTGATGTGCTTGATTGAAAATTTCATTTTGTATGCTGTAATGATGTACAGTGAATGAACATAAACAAATAAATTTAAATAAAAAAAAGAAAGAATGCTTCTGACAATTATAGTCATCCTTTCTATAACTGGTCACATGGTTATAGCAAGTATAAAACTGCCTTCTTCTACTATACATTTTGTATTTCTTTTGCCCTTAGCAAGTATCTTGTTTGTTTTTTTTTTTCTCAATGTCACAGGGAATGTGCACTCACCAAAGAGAGAGTGAGAGAGAGAGCGAAGAGGGAAAGGGAGAAAGCACTTCCATGAAGCATGGTTACACCTTAATCCTTTCTCCATTTCTTACTCCTTTTGATATATGGGGCATGCATGCACACATGTTCACTGTGTTTCTCAAGTCACCAGCTCTTGGACTCAAACTATGTGGTCAGCAATGTGGGATCCAGCTGCCATAACCACCATGCCATGGGTTTGTCCAGCAAGCATCTTACGTGGTCATAGTTCTTTACGTGAACAGGTGGCCCAAAACTTCATGCCTGAAAGATCTGGGCCATTAGTAGTACTGCTTGAAGTGGATTGTAGTTTTTCATTGACTTTAGTTACTGAGCTTAGCAATACCAAGAGACACTCTAAGGGTTCCTCTGAATTGCAGACATACTCTTCTTTATCTCCATTGTAGTGTAGCAACCCAATCTTCCCTTGGTAAGCAAAAGGATCCCTGAGTACCAGGGTGTCAGCCTTAACTTCTAGTTAAATGGAATCATTGTTGTGTCTCCTGTTCAAATTAACCACCTATTGAAATCTTTAATTCTGCAAAGCAGAAAGTCACAGGAATGGGAAACAAAAATTTGGCTAGTGAGTCACTAGGGGTAATAGTGGTACCACTGCATTTCTACACCTTGATTCCTGACCCATGAATCATGGTTATGGGAGAAAGAGCAACTCATATTGGAGGCTGATACAAGCCATAAACAGCCTCTTGAAGAATTTTTTCCTAAACCTATAAGGCATTGCCACTCAGAAGATACTGTAACTAAGTCTAAGTCTTTAAAAGGCCATTCATCATCCCATCAAAGTGGTTGCTTTAGGACAAGAAGCATGGTAATATCATTGAAGTCCACGAGCGCAGCCCCATTACCACACTTCATTTGCCATAATGCTAGTTTTTTTATTAGAAGCAATCCTGTGTCAAACACCATTATGGCAGATGAGATAGTCCATATAACCTATGGACAGAGGGATTTGTTTGTTTGTTTTTATGCAATGTCTTTTAAAAATAATATTTATTAAGGGGCTGGCAAATGGCCTGGTGGTTGGCATGGTGGTTGGTGTGGTGGTTAAGGTGCTGGACTCCCACGTGGTTCAAGTCTTGGACCTGGTAGCTTGCTTTCTCACCTCCCCTCTCTCTCTGTGTTTTTCTCTGGTTAAATTAAAAAATAATAATAATGATCAATAAAACTAAATAATTCTTTAAAATAATATTTATTTATTTCATTTTAATTTTGATCACAGAGGGAAAGAAAGTGAGGAAGCAAGCTGCCAAGTCCAGGACTCAACCCGTGGTTGGCCATGTGGGAGTCCAGTGCCCCCAACCACCATGCCACCTGTTAGCACCCATGTATGGTAGTTTTGGAAATAGGATTGCATGCCAGAAAGGCCAATCTGTATCCAGAGTGTCTATTTCAATAGAAACAAAATACTGCCCCAACCACGATGGAAGCAGTCCAATATAATCAATCTGCCACTGGATAAGTGGCTGATCACTTCGGAAAATGGGACTCAGTTATGGTCTCTGCTGCTGTCAGATTTGGCATGCAGTAGTGGCTATGGCTAGGTTGGCTTGGTGACTGGGAGTCTATATGGCAGAGTCCATCTATAAACTCATAAGTGTTAAAAAGTGCATTTGCTAATGAACCCATTAAAAAGTGACAAGAGTGAGTTGGGAAAAACATTGACTGGATTCCACAAAACAGGTTATCCTATCTATTTGATTATTAAACTTCTCTCCTGCTGAGGTCTTCCTGGGGTGAATGTTCATATGGGACACAAATATCATTATGTTTTTCACCTATTCAGAGAAGTCTATCCATATTCCTCTTACTCAGACCTTCTTGTCACTGATTATCCAATCTTGTTTCTGTTTCTTCAGTATCCTTGACCATCTCGTCAGACTCTTGATATATAGCTACACATCTGTTCACTTCTATTTTGAAGTGATGAACAACTAGATATACTAATCAAAGTGAACACTGAGAGTATTTTCAGTCATTTTCCTTCAAAGATGTCCCAGGTAGACTTGGTAGTGCTGCAGCTGTCGATTTGTCCATTGAGCCTGTATATCACAGAGATGTCCATAACACAATCATGAGTTTTTCTTCATCTGTCAATTGGTTGTGCCTAACACCTCCTAATGTCATGAGTGCAGGCTGAGAAAGAGAAGGAAGTGATGTAGGAGTGGGGATCATGGGTATGTGGGCCTCTTCTTCTCATAACTTACATCTGCCTTCAGGGCCTGCTCAAGCCATCCTTCCATTTGATCAGGAAGGATGATGTACATGCTCAAATTTATGACTTGGTGGGTGTCTTAGAATGTTTAGTGCTCCTATAACAAAATACAAAACACTGGGAAATTTATAAGAAACAGAATTTTTTTTTTTTTTTTGGAGAGGTTTTCGCTATAGAGCGCGTGCGCTCACCAGACAGACAGAGAGAGACATAGAGACAGAAAGAGAGAAGTCACCCCCCCAGGGGGATGGTCACGCCGCAATCCCTTCTCCTCCATTCTCCTCTTGGGATCTTGGGCACGCACGCACACGCACCCGGAGTGAGTTTAAGCCACGGGATCCGGGACTTGAACCGCAGTCAACTATGTGGGAGTCCAGCGACATAGCCATTACGCTAACTGCTGGTTCCCCAAGAAACAGAAATTTATTGGCTCACAGTTTTGGAGGCTGGGAAGTTCAAAATCTAGGGGCCAGGATCTGGTGAGTATTTCCTTGTTGCATCATCCCATGACAGAAGGAGGAAGGACAAGAGATAGTAAGAGGGAGTTCAACTGGCCCTGTTATAAAGCCACCATCCCATCCATGAGAATGGGGCCATTATGACCTCACCCCTTCCTTAAGGTCTCACCTCTTAGTTCTATCACAATGGCAATTTAATTTCAACCTGAGTTTTAGAGCGGACACTCAAACTGTAGTGGTGGGTCGGACAGCATCCAGAATATGATGGACAGCTCAGGTTGAATAGTTACTTGGTTGTCCATGGTCAAGCATTGATTATATTGTAAGGCCGAGTAGCAAAAAGCTATTTCTCAATAGAAGTGTAATTATCCATATAGGGTGGTAGGGCTTTACTCCAATATTATAAGGACTGCCTCTGTGATTCACCTGTAGGGGCCCCCAAGACATCCCTATTTGCTACTGATAGTTCCAAAACATTGGGTCTGATGGATTATATGACCCGGGTGGCAGAATAGCTTGCACAATAGCCTAGAACTATTGAAAAGCCTTCTCTTACCCAGGGCCTCACTCAAAACAAGTAGCTTTTTTGAGTCACATGGTAAAGGGGCTGAAGTAATAACAAGGAATATGTTATCATCAAACTCTAAAAAGGTCCACTAGCATTTGTGCTTTTTTTTTTTTTTTTTTCCGTATAGGAGGGGCAGATGCAACAATTTGTCCTTCACCTTAGAGGAAATGTCTTGACATACCTCATACCACTGGTCCCCTAGAAAATACGCACATGAGCCTTAGTCTGAAATCAGACACAACAAATCCATATGACATGATCTTCCCATTTCTTACTGTATTTATTGGGAAAGGTAATCATTCTCACAAAAGAGTTGTCAGTTTATCACCTTTTCAGAGAGGATTGGGAGTACAGATGTTCTGTGAGTGAAAGTAAGTACATTCATTTTACAGAACCTAACAGAGAACATGCCCCACGACAATGCATTATGAAGTGCTCACAACTTCACCACCACATTCAAAGTACAAAGTTGAGTGGTCTTTCTTTTCACTTTTTCCTCTCTCTCAAATTGTCTGGATTTATTAATATGGTTTGTGGGTTAGTGAGTGGCCTAGTGGTTCAGGCAGCTAGATACCATACGGTTGACTGTGTGGTTTGAGTCCCAGACATAGCAGTTTGAAAAACACACCAGGTACATATGCTTGCATGCTCAAACTACCAAAAGGAAACATGGACAAGGGATTGTGGAGTGATTGTCCATCATGGGAGGTGATTTCTCACATTCTCACTCTCTTTCTCCAGTGAGCACATGTCCCATCTAGCACATTTAAAGAAATAAATAAATGAATCAAAAAGTTAAAATGTGTAAGACTGGGAAGTGTGGTGAGGGGCTGAAGAGGATGTGCTGATTCTTCAAAAGTGTCAGTGAAATAAAATGACACAGAAAGTCTGTGGCTTCGTTCCGAATTCCAGTAGACCAAACAGCCACACAAGGAAAGGCAACATACCTAATCTTAGACTGGATCTTGTGCTGTAGGGGTTTTTGTTTGCTTGGTTTGGTTTGGTGTGTTTTTTTTTTTTTTTCAAATTTTTAATTATTTTTTAGAAGGTGTGTGTGCTTGCCAGAGATAGGGGGTGAAGAAGGAAGGGGCAGCCTCCAGTGGGGCATAGCCACACTGCAATCCTTTCTCCTCCATTTTTCTATCCTGTTGGGATTTGGGGCACCCATGTACAAGCACCCAGGGTATTTTTCCAGCTGCAGGTCTGGGACTCTTGCACTCTACAGTCAGCCATGTAGGATCCAGCTCTGGGTGGGCCCCAAGAGAGTCAGAGTGGGAAAGGGCAGAGGGTCAAACATGGGGTAAAAAACATATATATATATACATATATTCGTATACATGAAAGTAGAAATGGAATATTATTGATGATAACATGCATGATTAAGCCACTATGCAGTTTATTCTAGATGGGAAACCACATTTAGTATGTTGTGATGATGCTCAGGGAATGAATGTTAAGTAATTAAAAAAAAAAGTTTCAGGAGAAAAAAACAGTAAAACTGTTCGTATCAAAATTTTAAAAAAATGCATATTTGATGACTGCAGTAAGCTATATAGCCCCAGCTGGGTACTACTTTATAATATGTTCATTCTACTCACTGAGGTTTATGCCTAAAGTCAGACTTGGGTTCATGTATAGGTATATATCAGCTGCGCTTGCTATTGGAAATATTTAGATTAATTAAGTTCATTAGCAAATCAATTAAATGGGGGGAAGGCATAGAAAGCAACCGTGGATACCAGAGACAATGTGGGAAGAGGGTGGGACACGGCAGAGGGTGAGGGATAGGGAATCAAGGATGGCAAAACAAAAAAACAAAGTATACAAGACATAAGAATTGGAAAATTATTTGCTGATAACATGTATGTGGATGTGCTTGATTGAGCCAATATACAGTGTATTTTGGATGGAAAATTCATTTGTATGCTGTAATGATGTATAGTGAATTAATGTAAAAAATAAATGAATTTAAAGAAAAAACAATAAGCTTTAAGGCCATTCTGTGTCAATTGACCCACTGGAAAACAGATACTAGGTTAGCTATAACTGTCATATCAATGGTAAATTTACTGTTTATATAGGCACTTAGGTATGTACTGGTTTCTTTTCCTACCTCCCTCTTTTCTTTCTTGTCAGGAGTTCTTCCGTGGTTTTAGATCCAAAATAAATTTTGGAAGGTTTTAAATCTTCATAAGGATATATATTTAGCAAATCAATACTGGAAGTTTCTTTATTGTATCTATATGAAATTTACTAAGGTTGTTTACACAAGAGAATGTATGTCTCAGGAAATTTAGAAGTAAAGGGCTGTCATGTGTGTAATTTAATTTGTGTGTGTGAAAGAGATAGAGACACAGCCCCAGAGAACAGATTAGAAAAACGCCAGTGGGGTAAGACGTTTTGGAAGGTGACTCCGGATGAGGGGTAGAGGGCATTCACTGTTCTGATCTTATTTATTCCCATAACTCTGGGCAGAGGGTGGTGTGTGTGGCCCTACTTGTCAAGCCCCTGGAGGCTTGAGCTCTGGGTGAGACCAGTAGGCGCCCCACCCTTCCTCTCCCCCCCACTCACCCATCCCACCCTGCATTGGACACGCCCTTGGCAACACCGCAGAGTGCGGTCAGCGTGGCCTCTGTGACCTCACACAGTTGATCCCGCTGGTCGCCTGTCGCCGGTCGCGGGGCCAATGTGGGCCACGAGGGCGAGCGGCAGGGGCAGGCTGCCCAGAGGACGATCCGCTGAGGCTCTGGGCAGCGGAGTCTCCCCGCAGCTCGGCCCGCCGGCAGCACGTCCCTCCGGGGAAGACGCCAGCGGGGGCCCGCGCACCTGCCGAGGCCTGGAGCAGCCGCGCGCGCCCAGCAGCCCACCCGGTGCCCTCCAGCGCCCCCGGCCGCTCGTCCTCAGCCCCCTGTCTCGCCCGCGGCTGCTGCCCCAGACGCCCCCGTCCAGCCCGGAGCCCGCGCCAGGCCCACCCATCCGCCCACCGAGTCAGTTGCTCCCACTCCGGGGTCCCAGCCGCCCCAAGCGCTGGCCTCGGGGCACCGGCGATGGCTGTCCACCGCCTGCGCAAGGAACTGCAGGACCTCACCCAGGACCCCCCGCCCCACTGCTCGGCAGGGCCAGTTGGGGACGATATGCTCCACTGGAGAGCCAGCATCATGGGGCCCCCCGACAGTCCATACCAGGGAGGGGTGTTTTTTCTCACCATCCACTTCCCCCAGGACTACCCCTTCAGACCACCGGACGTGGCGTTCCTCACCAGAATCTACCACCCTAACATCAGCGGAAACGGGACCATCTGCTTAGATATTCTGAAATCCGAGTGGACGCCGGTGCTGACCATCTCCAAAGTCCTCTTGTCCATATGCTCGCTCTTGTGTGACCCCAACCCCGACGATCCCATGGTCCCCGAAATAGCCCACATCTACAAGAGGAACAGGAAGAAGTTCAACAAGATAGCTCGGGCGTGGACTCAGCAGTACGCCATGTCGTAGCCTGCAAACCAGCAGCCATCCCACCGCTTAGCAATAAAGACAACGCGGCAATGACGTGCTTTGCTTATCTTTTGGTTACTTTCTAATGATGCGACTTCCGCCATCATGGACCGGCGGTGTCTGTAAAGGGGGTGGAGGGAGTGTGGGGGTTAGGGCTGGGGGTGTGGGAAGGGTGGGGTATGGGGTCGGTGGGAGGTGGAGAGGATGGTGTGTGGGGACGGTGGGAGGTGGGGAGGGCGGGGTGTGGGGTCAGTGGAAGATGGGGGGAGTAAGGGGGAAGGAACGGACTGACCGGGGTGCAAAGCAGAGACCAGCTCTACCCTAGTTTGGACTAGAAGAGTTCTTTATTGATTCAGAATTTGGAAAACAGAGTAAGAGGGGGGTGGCTTCAGGGTGAGAGGAGAGCAGTTGCACCCACCAGGGAGATCATTTTTTAGGTGGACTCTTTAGAAACTGGCAAGAGTCAGGAAAAGCTGGGTGAAGATTATGGACTAGTCAGGTGTCCATTTCGTTCCAAAGAACCCGTATCTTCCGGTGTTTTAATTCTGATCAAGACTGTTAACCCATGTCCTCTATTTTGAGGTCCAGGTTTACTGGGCCCAAAATGAAATGAAGAGTTATTCCCAAGTCAAATGTGTGTGTTCCTGGCTCTCACCTCTATCCGCACCATTTGGCCCACTCTGCCTCTCTCCTGCCATTCTCTGCACATACCTACTAGTTCTAATTCATCTTGTTTTTTTTTTCAAGGTCTGGGATATTAGCCAGCTTGCAAGCCTGTGGGGTCACCTGTCCCAGACTGGCGGGGACTGGCATGATGACTGGACTCTGAGGTTAGACACAAAGGCCTTTATTAAGTCATGGCACAACTGGCAACAGGAGCTGTCCCAGAGATTGCCTGTCCCAGATTGGTGGGGGTTGGCAGAATGACCAGACTCCAGGGTTAGAGACAAAGGCCTTTATTAGTCATGGCACAATAGGAGACAGGAGCTTCACTGACACCAGTTCCCCTTGACCCCCAGGTCCCCAGGGAAAGACTGGAGCTGACGGGATGGATGCTGCACACACAGTGCGGTCATGCCAAACTCAAGACCCCCTCCACCACCAGCACCACCCATCTTAAGAAACACTGATACCAAGTCTGCCCCCATATTTTGCCCCAGGAGAGACTTTCTTACTAAGCTGGTTATGAAACAAAGTTACCTTCTGCTGTGGAAGAATCTATCTTCCAGGGCTGCTTGCTATAAAAACATATCTTAGGGGCCAGCAGGTAGCCTGGTGGTAAAGGTGCTGGACTGCCACATGGCTGACTGCAGTGTGAGTCCTGAACCTGGTGGCTTGCTTTCTTACTTTCCATCTCTCTCTCTCTCTTCCCCTGTCTCTCTCTAGTGAATTAAAAATAATAATTCAATTTAAAATAATCTCAATAAAGCTATTTTAAAAACATACATATAGGGCCAGCAGGAGGTGTGGTGGTTAAGGTACTGGATTCCCACATGTCTGACAGCAGTTCAAGTTCTGAACCCAGTGGCTTGACAGTCACACTGGGCACACGTATGTGCATGCCGAGAACCCCAGGAGGATAATAGACGAGGAGGAGGAACTGTGGTGTGGCCATCCCCCCTTGGAGGGTGAATTTTCACTTTCCCTCTCTGCCTCTCTGTGGCATGTACACGCACCCTACAACAAAACCATATATGTGTGTGTGTATATATATATATATATATATATATATATATATATATATATACACACACACACACACACACACACACACACACTCCATATGAAACTGAAATATTTTTAGAGGTTTTGCTTGAGGGAGCATGTGCTCACTAGAGAGAGAGACATTGACAGTGAGAGGGAGAATGAGAAATCACCCGTCAGGGGGAATGACAACACTGCAATCCCTTCTCCTCCATTCTCCTCCCAGGATCTTGGGCACGCACGCACACATGCCCAGCGTGATTTTGAAGCCACCAGGTCCAGGACATGAATGACGGTTGGCCATGTAGGAGTGCAGAGACGTAACTGCTATGCCATGAAACTGAAATTTTAATAATTCCCTTATTACCCACTTGAACACAATTCTTACATTTATTATTAGTCTTTGTTTACATTCTTACAAGGAAAAGCAGATCATTAAAGATTATGGAGTACATTTTTTTATTAAAAAACCTTGAAATGAAAATCCAGCATAAATGCTGTCACAAGGTATATAGGAAAATCATGGAGAATTGTACCCCAGCAGGAGTACCATTACTTAATTGTCTGGATCTCTCTGGTAATAAGTGTGAAATTTAATTTTATGAAAATACTTGTGACTATTGAAAAAAAAATCCCTATTTTCCCTATGGAACTTATATATTCAGGAATGTCAAATCACTGTAAGAAGTAGATTACTACTCTCAGTACCTTTAAAAAACAATTTGTGATAACCTGCTCTTTTTAAGGAGTGGGGAGATCCTAAGGTCTGAATGTCCCCCAAAATCCATGTGTTGAAACTTAATCACTAATTGTGATGCTATTAAGAGATGGAGCCTGGGTTATAAACTGCTCAAGAAATGCTGGGAACCTGCCTGTAGCATGGTGGTGAAGGTGGCTGAATTCCACATGGCTAACTGCCCATTTGAGTCCCAGACTGGCAAGTTGAGAAAAGTTGGGCACATGTGGGTCTGTGCCCAAAATCCTGAAAGAAGGAAGAAATGTCTCTATTTCTTGCAATGATCATATTGCAGCATGATCATTCCCTGTGGGGAGGTGGTTTCTCACTTCTCTCTCTCTCTCTCTCTCTCTCTCTCTCTCTCTCTCTTTCTCTAGCGACCACATGAGCCCTGTGGCAAAATTTTTAAAAAGTAAGAAGAAAAGCTGGATCCCACATGGCAGCTATGGTTCGAGTCCTCAGCCTTGTTAACTTGAAACATGTGTATGAACTTGATTGCCCAATACTTGGTGGGCTGGGAAGACTGGAGGTATGGGATTGTAGTGTGACCAATCTCAGGTGGGTGTTTTTCTCTCTTTCTCTACCTTTCTCACTGTCATGTGTGTGTGTGCATAGTCTCTATTATAAATACAGAAAAAAATAAATCAACTTCAACAAAGTCTATCACTTAGGATGATTAAAAATAAATAAATAGGGACCAGTAGGTGGCATGGTAATTAAGGCACTAGATCACACATGACCAATTGTGTGACTCAAGTCCTGGACACAGTGGCGTAAAAAACACATGTGAATGCATGCCCACAAATTCCAAGAGGAAAATGGAGGACAAGGAATTACGACATGACTGATAGGAAGCAACCCAGAACTTGTGAGCAATCTTAAAACAACCCAGGGCTGATAGCTGCCTGGGTTTTCTGTTCCTCCGTGAGTTAGCTGCCCCTCCCCTGAACTGTTGAGTGGCTGGAGGCCTTTAGCAGGTTGGATTCTCTGTTTCTCTGCCAACACTGTATTAAGACGAACTCTGATAGGACACTCCAAGCATGGTGAAACTGCCCCTCCCCGATTTATCCATAAAAGACTGTATCTAACTCTCAGTCAGGGCCAAAGATTCAGAGTGTTAACTCCTCCTTGCCTGCCGTTATAATAAACAGTTCTCCTATCTCTCTGGGTGCTGTTTTCTGTTTCTTGGAGTCTGTTTTTCTGCAACATGACCATCCCCCCAGGAGGTGATTTCCAATCCCACATTCCCTCTCTCTGTCTGTCTCTGGTGAGCACATGCACTCTGTGGCAAAAATTTAAAGTAAAAATTTGAAAATAAATAAAAGGTCTTGAGGGAATGATTCACTCTCTTTTGCACTTCAGACATGTGAGTACAATGTTCCTTCTTTTTGCTCTTTTTGCCCCTCTGCTATGTGAATATGCAGTAAGAAAGCCTTCACCCAATACTAAATGTCTCCACCTTGATTGTGGATGTCTCAGTCTCTAGAACGATAAGAACCATATTTTAAATATTTATAAATTGCCCATTAAAAGAGATTTTGTTATTGCAGTACAAACAAACAAAGAAAAATTATAATTTAACATAAAAACATGAAAATACCAGTAGCTTAAGATTTTAAAAAATATTCATAAAAGTAAGACTATAAACAGGGCCATTACCTGGTGGTTAAGGGAACCAGATATCACATGATCAACCACAGTTCTAATCCCAGTCCAGAGGCTTGAAAAACATGCCAGCCATATATGTGCGTGTGCCCCAAATCCCAGCAGGAGGGAGAAATGAAGGAGCAATTGCAACATGATCGTGCCTCATTGAAGGGGACAGTTTCTCTCCTCTGTCTGTCTCTGTTTCTCTGTCTCTGGTAAATGCACACACCCTCTAGCAATGAAAAAAACAAAAAAGACTACAAATATATAGAATTTTTTTGTTTCCATATCAAAGGTACGAAGCCTTCACACATGAAGGGGGTACATCAACAAGAAAGTCACAAAAACTATTCCTCCTCTATTTCTTTTAGAAATACAAATTTTTATAGTATGGAAAATCAATTTGAGGGCTTGTTAAAAGTATAAATTCCTAGTCTAACTTCCAAAGGCTTCTCAAAGGACCCAGTAATCTTCATTTATAATAATAAAATTTAATTTTCAACAGGTGGAAAATGAGTACCCCTTGATAGACACTGGGTTCCTTTGCATTTCTTAATGAGTGTTCATTTGTTTACAAAAGTGGGGTGAGTCTTCATTTAATGTAGCTTGCCAAGGTTAATGGATTTTAATATAGTTAACAGCATATATCTTCCCCAAGTGAGGTATTGTTTTTTACATAAAAATGTTTTGGTCAACTTTACTAGCAATATCAAAACCTATTTATACTCATAGGCATTACGTAAATCCTTTATAGATTGGCAAATGAGAAAATCTGTGTTATTCAGCCTTATTACAGATTGCATGAAGGGCAGGAATGAAGAGTGCCCTTGGAGTCATCAAAGAATAAATACAATTAATGTTTAAGTTATTTTTTAAATTTCTGGATGGATTTTTGAAAAAAATATTGTTTCCCACTTAAAACATAAATTAGAGTTCTCCCTTTTCTTCTAGTTTTACCAGAGGGTGTGTGCACTCACTAGAGGGACAGAAAGACAGAGAGAGAGAAAGCACCTCCTGGCATAGGGAATGATCATGTTGTAACACCTTCTCCTCCATTTTCTCCATCCTGTTGGGATCTGGGGCACACATGCACACATGCCTGGCATGTTTCTCAAGCCGCCAAGTCTGAGACTGGAACTGGGGAGTCAGCCATGTGAGATCTGGCTGCCTTAATGACTAGGCAATAGAGCTGGCTTTTTTGTTTTTGTTTTTGTTTTCTTTTCCTTTTTTTTTCCTATTAGAATTCTCTTTATCCATTGCCATATATGCTATGAGGTATGATTTACTGAATCTGTGAAAGTGTGACCTAATTCTGCTTGGAAGTCTTTCAACAAAATTATTGTCACAATTAAGACTATATGTTATATTACTGATTGTTTTATAAAATTTAAAGATTCTTTTGGTGGCAAGGCACAACACCTTGATCTCAGCTAGATGAAAGGTGGAACTCAGGTGGCTCTCAAGGAGGTAGCTAGCATAAGGCTGGGGAGCACTGAGCTACATGTCATGCCTTGCATTACCTTAGACTAGTGAATGGTACAGTCAGGATAGCTAACAGAGACCGCAAGAAAACAAAGGGCAAAATGTCTGCTTATGCCTTCTTTGTGCAGACTGCAGAGAAAAACATAAGAAAAAAAAAAAAAAAACAGAAACAAAAACAAACAAACAAACAAACAAAAACAAAAAAAAAAAAAAAAAAAAAAAAGAGGTCCCTGTCAACTTTGCAGAATTTTCTAAGAAGTGCTTCAAGAGATAGAAGACGATGTCTGGGAAAGAGAAGTCGAAATTGGATGAAATGGCAATTGCAGATAAAGTACACTGTGATTGGGAAATGGATTGTGGACCAGCTAAGGATGGCCCAAAGAAAAAGTACCTCAATGCCCCTAAAAAAAATCACTGTTCTGGATTCTTCCTGTTCTGTTCAGAATTTCACCCCAAGATCAAATCCATCAACCCTGGCATCTCTCCTAGAGCTTGGCAAAGAAGCTGGGTGATAATCTGGAGCAACTTAAGTGACAGAAGCAGCCTTACATCACCAAGGCCACAAAGGTGAAGAAGTAGGAGAGAATGTTGCTGACTATAAGACTCAAGGCAAGTCTGATGGTGTAAAAATAGGGAATCAAAGATGGGAAAAAAAGCAAAATATACAGGAAACAGGAAATGGAAAATTATTTGACGATAACACGTATGTTGATGTGCTTGATTGAGCCAATATATAGCGTATTCTGGATGGAAAATCTCATTTTGTATGCTATAATGATGTATAGTAAATGAATGTAAAAAAATAAATTGAAAAAAAAAAGAGAGAGTCCACCTAAAGTGTCCAGGAAAAAGGCGAAATAAAAAGATAAAGAAGATGAGGAGAAAGAAGAGGAGGATGAATAAAAAGCTGTTGGCCTGTCTTGTGAATTGTGAATTTCTTAGTGTAGGAGCGCATCATAATCACACCACTCTTACTGGAGGTGTGTCCATTGCTCTTATTAAGTTTAATTACAGAATTTGATCACAATCATGTTGTTGTCTCTCAAAGTGCTCTAGAAATTGTCAGTGGTTTACATAAAGTGGCTGTGGGTGTCCAAAGCACCCTGAAACTGTCTCAAAATTGCACGTATTTCCAAAATATTTTTTCTTTTTTTGTAGAGGTTTTTGCTATAGGGTGCGTGTGCTTGCCAGAAAGACAGAGAGAGACAGAAAGTGAGAAATCACCCCCCAGGGGGGATGGCCATGCCGCAGTCCCTTCTCCATTCTCCTCTCGGGATCTTGGGCACCCACGCACATGCGCCTGGCGTGTGTTTAAGCCGCCGGGTCCAGAACTTGAACCGCAGTCGACTACGTGGGAGTCCAGCAATATAGCCATTACGCTAACTGCTGGTCCCCCCAATTTTTTTTTGAGATTTTTTCTATAGGGTGTGTGTACTCACCAGAGAGACAGAGAGAGACAAGAGACAGAAAGTGAGAAATAACCCCTCTGGGAGTGCCTTTTAATTTTAAAAATACTTGGGGGGACCAGCAGATGGCATAATGGTTACATTGCTGGACTCCCATGTAGTCGACCACGGTTCAAATCCCAGACCCAGTGGCTTAAAAATCACTCCAGGAGCACACACATGCGTGCCCAAGATCCCCCCGAGAGGAGAACGAACGAGAAGGGATTGCGGTGTGGCCATCCCTCCTGGGGGCTGATTTCTCGTTTTCTGTCTCTCTGTCTCTGTCTCTCCAGCGAGTGCATGTGCCCTATAGCAAAAATCTCTACAGAAGCAACTAGTGCAGCCACCGGTCTTAAAGTCTCAGATGACAGGCTTGCCAAGAAGCATTTCATTATTCCCCTCTTGCTATGAAGGTCATGAGAATGTCTCTGTTTTGTGATTTGGTCTCCTTTATGGAATCTTCATCATTGTGTGAGAAGGTAAATGTTCTCAGGGCAATTGACAGGACAGTGTATGTCAGGGCTATTGTCCTGTATATCTTGAAGGCCCTAGGGATCTGAATCCATCCCCCTCTGCTGATCTGGGTGTTAGAACAGATTCCTCTCTTTCCTTTCTTCAGACTTTTTCTCATCCACTGACAGAGGATTGTTCCTCCTCAGGGTACCATGATCTCCATGACTGATGAGCCGGAGTCAAGGCATTTCCATAAATTTGCCATGAGCATTGGAGGGAGGCAAGACACGCTTTTCAGTTACTCAGGATGCTAAATCTCTCTGGTGAATCTTCAGTATGTTTCTAATTTGCTCTTAGATAGATACCCTGAAATCTCCCTCTTTGTCTTAAGAAGACTTGTGGGGACTCCCTCCTGCCCTACCTGTAGTTGGTGCAATTTAGTTTATCAGGAATGGGTAAGAGATATTCAAATTCCCCTCTGCAACTCTTTTCCCCCAGTCTTAGTGTTCCCCTCAGAAGCCCAATCATAGATGTTAGCTATGTGGAGGCATCATTGAACCACACCCCCTTGGTCCCAAGACAAGTTAGTAATGGATCATCTTTTTGTATTGGAGGGGCTAGGAGTGATCTTAAGTCTACTTAGACCAGGGAACTCTTTCAGGTATTATGAAAGTAATTCCTTCGTGGAACAATGTAAGGATGCTTTCAGAGGGCTACAATATGAGTTTGATGGGAAATTTAGCCACCATAGATAACTTCTTGAGTTGATGGAACCACCCATACAGCCATCCGGCACAAATTCATCTTTAGCTACTATAGCTTTAAGGCAGATACCAGCCACACAGGCTAAGGACTTTCAGTTCCATCTCTAAAAGCATTATAATTGGGTTTCAGCAGACATAGATCAGACTCTGGTTCATTTGGAGATTAAAGGAGGTCAGGTCATGATGGGGTCACACTCTCTTCAGAGCCCTGGGTACAGACAGAAAAATAAAGGCAGAGTGCAGAGGTTCCCTCCCATTGCATGGAGACAACGAGGAGGATGCTCTTGGTCTAAGGAAGGGAACAAAGAGATTAGGGGACACCTGCCACTGCACAATTAAAGAAAGCTAAAGCTACCCTTTCCTTTTTGACTTCTCACACCTTAGTATTATTATGAATAAGAGCTAAGAAAATAAATAAAAATTGACTAGAAAAAGGGGACTCAATCTATTTAAGCTATTGAGGGTACTCGAGGGCATTTATAGAATGACCCCGACTACCCAAACTTCAATGAAGGATTTTCTAAATTATAAACTGAATCAGAAGGGTCATGCTTATGCCATAATCCCCTCTACAATCAATCCTATACTCCATGCTTTAAGAAATATCAGGGATTGGGGCCAGCAGGTGGTGTAGTGGTTAAGATGTGGGACTTCCACATGACTGAATGTAGTTCGAATCCGGGACCCGGTGGCTTGAAACTCATGCTGGGCGTGTATGCATGTGTGCCCAAAATATCAATAGGAGAATAAAGGAGAAGGGACTGTGGCATGGCCATCCTTCCCGGGTGGGGGGGGGGTGATTTTTTACTTTCTCTCTCTCTTTCTGGAGAGCGCACACATCCTATAGCAAAAATCTCTCTTAAAAATAAATAAATAAAAAAAAACTATCAAGGATGATTTTGAGACCCATTTTTCATACTCTCTCCAGGATGTAATAGCCTCACTTCAAATAGACCCAGACACAGCCCAATGCTGTTTTATACAGATCTCAAGTGAGCTTTTCAGCAAGGGGCCCTACTGGGGCCATCTCATAGCATTTTTTGTTTTCAGAGTTGCCTTATGCATTAAGGTTACTGAGGATTGGGACAAGCAGTTGGTGTAATGGCTATGTCACTGGACTCCCACGTAGTCGACCACAGTTCGCATCTTAGACCCGGTGGCTTAAAACTCATGCCGGGCACGTGTGCATGCGTGCCCAAGATCCTGAGAGGAGAATGGAGGAGAAGGGATTGCGGCGTGGCCATCCCCCCTGGGGGGTGATTTCTCGCTTTCTGTCTCTATGTCTCTCTCTGTCTGTCTGGCGAGCGCACACGCCCTATAGTGAAAATCTCTCCAAAAAAAAAAAAAAGGGTTACTGATGATTACATACTAATACTAATAAGCCAAATACAAGAACGGTTGATAATATATGTACATAGTTGTTTAGTCGAGTGGCTTTGTAAAAATGGAGACTGAAAACAAATCGAGATCGTTTGTCAAAACAGAATGTTACACAGAGACAATTGGAAGTTGATCAGGATTAAACTAATGAAAGCAATGCTGATGGGGGCCCTGAAAGTCGCTAGAGCCCTACTTCTTCCCATTTCCACTAACTCTAGATCCCTGCTTCCTCTCAAATGAAAATTCCCTGAAATGAGATTCCAGGCCCCAACACTCCTAGCTTTGGCACCAGGCTCTAGTTGCCTTTTTTTTTTTTTTTTCCCCCTTCAGGAAAATCTAAAAAGTCTCTCCAGATTAGTCCTTCAAGATTGATAAATGTCTGAGGTAGAGCTGGCAACAGAGTATGGGATGAAAAGTGTAGCTGATCTGAGATATGATGCAGCCTCTATGCTCCTACCAGCACACTGTGACAATACAGGCCCAACTATGTCCATAGCCAGGTTAAAAACAAATGAGGAGAAATGAAGGGATGTCCTTTTCTCCCCCCCCCCTTTTTTTCTTTTTTGAGAGGTTTTTGCTATAGGGCACGTGCGCTCGCCAGAAAGACAGAGAGAGACAGAGAGACAGAAAGCGAGAAATCACCCCCTGGGGGGGATGGCCACGATGCAGTCCCTTCTCCTCCATTCTCCTCTTGGGATCTTGGGTACACACGCACACGCGCCCGGCGTGAGTTTAAACCACTAGGTCCGGGACTCGAACTGTGGTCAACTACGTGGGAGTCCAGCGACATAGCCATTACGCTAACTGCTGGTTCCCTTTTCTCCCTTTTTGAAGATGGGTAAAGTACCTTCACCTGCACAGAGTGAACAGACTCCTCTGGATTGTACTCTGAAACACTGGGATTCCTTTTATCCCCAGACACTGAGAACAAAACACCTGACTTCCTTTTTGCATGTGGGCCTGGGCACAATATAAGTAAGAAGATGGGGAACCTGGCCACCAGAGGGAAGTATTGTTTATAATACTATTTTACAATTAGATCTTCTCTCGTAGATTGGGAAAGTATTCAGAATTGCCATATGTCCAGTTTTTCTTTGCCCTTAGAAAAAACCACTTGTGGTTTTTTAGTGAGAGAATATGATAGGAGCTTTGGCACCAGGCTCTAGTTGTAGTCGACTGCCGTTTGAGTCCCAGACCCGGTGGCTTAAACTCATGCTGGGCGCGTGTGCGTGCGTGCCCAAGATCCCGAGAGGAGAATGGAGGAGAAGGGATTGCAGTGTGGCCATCCCCTGTGGGGGGGTGATTTCTCACTTTCTGTCTCTCTGTCCCTCTCTGTCTCTCTGGCAAGCACACTCGCCATATAGCAAAAACCTCTCCAAAAAAGAAAAAAGAAAAAAAAAAAGAAAAGGAAAAGAAAGAAAAAACCACTTGCTTACAATAAGCTGCCTATGTCTTCCTAACTCCACCTTACAGGAACTCACTAAAGATAAGCCTCTAAAGAATTTATAACCGTGGGACCAGTAGATGGCGTCCCATCAAAATGGTTAATGTCACTAGACTCCCACATAGTTGACCGTGGTTCGAGTCCTGGACCTAGCAGCTTAAAACTCACACCAGGTGCGTGTGCATGTGTGCTCAAAATCCTGAGAGGAGAATGGGGGAGTAGGGATTGCAGCATGGCCATCCTCCCTGAGGGGTGATTTCTCACTTTCTGTTTCTCTTTCTATCTCTCTCCAGAGAGCACATGTGCCCTATAGCAAAAACAAACAAACAAACAAACAAAAAAAGGCGAAACTAAAAAACTCTCTTAAAAAATAAAGTAGAATTCATAACCTCACATTCCCAATCCATTGGAAAGATCAACTCCGATCTGCTTTCTGAGTCCCTCTAAAAATTTTCTTATCTCCCATATTTAGAATCAACCCTCAAGGAAGAAAATAATGCCTTGTTCATCTATCCCCTGAAGACACCTCTGGAGTTACAGACTCTGTAAGAATATCAGTCCCCCTTTCCTCTCCAGGATTTAAAACAAAGTCAGAATTAGGTAACTTTTCTGACAATCTGATAAATGGGTTTCAACATATTTCTTTGGCTTTTGAGCAAATACTAAACAGGAACAATTCAAGACCTGCAATCACAAGGTTAAAATGTGGAGAATTCTCAGCTCTGCAGATCCTCTCTGGTTGCTAAAATTATTCAAGGTCATTTAGAAAGTTGCTGTAAGTATTCAAGGCCATTTAGAAACTGTTTTCTTTCCAACAAAGCCTGAGGTAAGAAGTAAACATCTAAGTGTTAATCTACAATCTATTAAAAAAAAATAAATAAAAACACGGAAAAGGAAAAAAGATAAAAAGCAGGCCCAATTGTTGGTTGTGTTCCAGATTTATTCCCATCCAATGGCTCAGGGATTCCAGCCTAACAAAAATGACAAACGCTCCATCTGTGAACAAAAGAGGCAGTAAACCAAAAAGTATCCAAGTTGGGACCCGCAGATGGTATAATGGTTACGTCGTTGTACTGATGCATAATTGACTGCAGTTCAGTCCTGGACTCGGTGGATTAAAACTCATGCCAGGCACGACCAGCAGTTAGCGTAATGGCTATGTCACTGGACTCGCATACAGTCGACCGCGGTTCGATTCCCAGACCCAGTGGCTTAAAGTCACACCGGGCACGTGTGGGAGCTTGCCCAATATCCCAAGAGGAGAATGAAGGAAAAGGGATTGTAGTGTGACCATCCCCCCGGGGGGTGATTTCTCGCTTTCTGTCTCTCTGTCTCTGTCTTTCTGGCGAGCACAGGTGCCCTATAGGAAAAACCTCTTAAAAAAAAAAAAAAAAAAAAAAAAAAAAAAAAAAAAAAAAAAAAAAAAACCTCATGCCAGGCATGTGTGCGTAGGTGCCCAAGATCTCGAGAGAATGGAGGAGAAGAGATTGAAGTGTGGCCATTCCATCTGGGGAGTGATTTATTGTTTTCTGTCTCTCAGGTGAGTGCACACACCCTATAGCAAAAATCTCTCTAAAAAAATAAACAAGTGTCCAAATTGAGACACCCTAAGCACGACTCCTTGTTCTCACTGCCAAAAGGTGAGTCATTGGGTTGCTCTACGCTCTCTGGATTGAAGGGCTCGGGGACCCAAAGCAAGCCCAATGATGATCTTACAATAGGAAAAGGACTAAAGAGGCCCACTCCAGCTGGCCCCATTGCAGAAAGTTGTCCTCATGGGGCTGGAGCCTGGGGTCATTATAGACGTGGTAGGTTGATCAATTGAATTCCTTTTGTATACAGGGGCCACCTACTCTGTCCTGATCTCCTACTCTGGACCCACTTTTCCTCAGCCTAGCCTAGTGGTTAGAGCCATTAGGGGATCCTTCAACTATCCTTTCATGGAATGTGTGCTTTGCTTCAGTTTCCTTGTTATGCCACATTGACTTTGTTCTGTATTAAGCTGAGATATTCTTATAAAAATTAGCACCATAATCGTGTTGGGACAAAGTGCTGCTTTAAGACAGCTCTATGTTTTTTGTTTTTTTTTTCTTATGGGTACAAAATCTGTCCCTCCTCTGCTCCTTACAAGAAATTATGAAATCAGATACTTCTTTCTACTTTATAGTTTACAGTGTTAGATCTTAAGGATGTCTTTTCTACATACCCTTAACACCTGAGTCCCAATTTCTCTCTGTTTTTTTCTTTTAGAGAGATTTTTGCTATAGGGCACATGCACTTGCTGGAGAGAGAGAGAGAGAGACAGAGACAGAGACAGAGAGACAGAAAGCAAGAAATCATCCCCCCCTCCCTGGGTGAGGGTGAATGGCCACACCACAACCCTTTCTCCTCCATTCTCCTCTTGGGATCTTGGGCATGCATATACATGTGTCTGGTGTGAGGTTTTTTTTTTTTTTTTTTTTGTATAAAAAGATTTCTTGAAATTTATCACTGACAAACAGACATAAAACTCAAAGTTTGGCTCTTCTGAGGGGCAGGGTTAAAACTGGTACAGATGTTTTTTCATACAGATGAAACATGGGTTAGAAAATAACACACCACTTCGAAAGCAATCCAGAAGAGGGACTTGAAAGCAAACCTATACATTCGCTAGGAATCTGCGGTTATTTCAGATTTCCACTAGGTCAGAAAATACAATTTTGCATTAGTTTGTCTGTGCTCAGGTGTATGAAAAACAAAACAAAACGAAACAAAACAAAACAAAACCCCAGCCGACACGCAGCAATGTTTCCAACACTTAGGTTTGTAAAAATGTTCTAAGCACAGAAGTACACATGGAAGAATTCTCTCGTCATTTTTGTAAAACAAAACAGGGCAGTTTTGTGTTTTCTTTGAAAGAGGTTACGTTTCGAGGGTTTGCCTCTTTTCTTTTAGCGATAAGTACCAAATCCATCTTACTTGCAAGCCATAAGCCTGCTGCTTTCAGCTCTCTGGCTCATGGCTCTCTAGGGCAACACCAGAGTCCTCTTTGCAGAGAGAAGCCCACCGCCATCTGTGAAGAGGGAAAGGGGACTAGGGGCAGGAACACTCCCCAAAGAGTGCCAAGTCCGCCGTTAGGTTGCCATTTACAAACCTGAGTGTTGGACACCTCTAGCAGGCCCAAGACCCGAGAGCCCATGAGCCAAAGCAACTGGACTGGGGAGAAATGTAAACATGTTGGAATAGTCACTTTGCAAAGTAAATGACGTGATTGAATGTATATAAGAACTTGAAATAAAATAAGATTTAAAAAAAAAAGGTTAAAGACATGGCTGTGCTCAGCCCCTCCTGGGCTTCGAGGAACCAGACTAAGGCCAGCCAGGGCCTGCCGACCACTTCAGAGCCTCGGGGAACACCGGGAAATAGAAGAGACCTCCAGCCACCGTCTCAGAGGGGAAGGAGCCCACTTGGTGTGTACTTGGTCATTGGCATCGCACTTCAGGGACAAAATCAGACACAAAGAAAAAGGAGGGGGGAAAATAAAAAGAGTGGCAGTAAAAATAGTATTTTATTCCACCCCCCCACACACACACACAACCCCAGTATACTTTTTCCCTCTCATTCCCACAGCAACGTTACAATCTGAAAAATAAAATGTTTCAGGGGGCAGGATTTGGGGGGTGGGTGGGAGGGGATGGGGTAAAAATAGTCAAATCACAATAGGAATTTTTCAAAATAGGTTATTCCACTTAGCCATCTTCTTCTCCCTCATTTTCGGGTTCTCGTTTTCGCTTCTGACCCTTTCTTCTTCCCCAAGATCTTCATCTTCTTCATCGTCTACCTCCTGTCGTTATAACCTCCTTTTTTTTTTTTTTTTTTTTTCGGAGAGGTTTTTTCGCTATAGAGCACGTGCGCTCACCAGACAGACAGAGAGAGACAGAGACAGAAAGCGAGAAATCACTCCCCGGGGGGATGGTCACGCCGCAATCCCTTCTCCTCCATTCTCCTCTCCGGATCTTGGGCACACACGCACACGCGCCCAGCATGAGTTTTAAGCCACCGGGTCCGGGACGCGAACCACGGTCGACTACGTGGGAGTCCAGCGACATAGCCATTACGCTAACTGCTGGTCCCTCGTTATAACCTCCTTCATCCTCCTCTCCACTCACGTCCTCCTCTTCACCTTCCTCCTCATCCTCCTCGTCCTCCACTACCTGAGCATCTTCATCCTATTCCTCCTCATCCTCGATCTCCTCGTCGTCGTCCAGGCCCTCCACGTAGCCCTTGGCATCCGAGTCGGGGCCTCCATTGGGGTACGTGAGCTGAGGGAGCAGTGTGAATTGTAAGCCACTGGGGCCGGGATTCAAATCGCAGTCGACCCTGTAGGAGTCCAGCGATGCAATCATTACACCATCTGCTGGTCCCTCTATCAGTTTTTAAATGAAGAGATATAGTATGAGTACACTTAAGCTTATATCTTTGTTTGTAAAAATAAACACATTCCATGGGCTTTTGCTAAAGCTTTAAATAACTCTGCTTTAGCTTTAGATGCCTTAAATCAGAAATGAAGTGATGTATAGTCAAATGTTCTTTTTCTTAAGAGAGGTTATTGCTAATAGGATGTATGTGCCCACCAGTGACACAGAGAGACAGAGAAAAAGTGAGAAATCATCCCCCCCGGGGAACACCAATGCCACAATCCCTACTTCTTCATTCTCCTCTTGGGATTTTGGGCATGCATCCACAACCACTCAGCGTGAGTTTCAAGTTGCCAGGTCTGAGACTCGAACCGCAGTTAGCCATGTGGGAGTATAGCACTTTAGCCACTATGCCACCTGCTGGTTCTGGGATGATTGACTTGTGTCATGGAGTTCTAGATAGTCCTCTGGTGGAGGATCTTTGCCTGTCACACCATCAATACCCCAATTTCAGCAAGAAATAGCCAGAATGATCACTGTCCTATATCCCCTAAAGGAAGTTAGGGATTCCTCTTCAGAGAGGGAAATGAGGTAGGAGAGTGGTGCATGCACATACTATTTGAGTAAAGGCCTAAGATGGAGTCATAATGGCTAAGTTTTCATAGCCCTAACTTGACTGCATTAGGACTCCAAGCAACTATAACTAAGAATAACAGTTTCTATTTACCAATTACATTCTAACTACATTTTAACAAGAAGTACAGATCCTATGGTCTGCTGACCCAAGGAAGAACAGTGTAATAAATCACTCAGACTATCATATAACTCTTTTCTAGAGTCCATTTCTTTATGAAAAAGCCAGTTCTACATTCATATTATAATATAAACCTCACTCTAGAGCCCCTCACTGGCAATCCATTCGAGACCCTTTCCATTGCACTGTAAGTCTCTTCTCTAATAAACTTTGCTTATAATCCACCCCACTTGTTTGCATTTGTTTATTTTTTAAGGATTATTTTATTTATTGTTATTGTTATTTAATTGACCAGAGAGAAATAGAGAGAGAAAGAGAAAGAAAGCAAGCTGCCAGGTCCAGGACTTGAACCTCAGTTGGCCCTGTGGGAGTCCAGTGCCTTAACCACCATACCACCTGCCAGCCTCTATTTACATTTCAAATTTTTCTTGAGTGTCAGACAAGAACCAGCATGGGTGTTGGATCTAATCACCCAGCACTCCCAGTAGCATTCTGCTGCCATTCTTAGCTATGAGAAAGAAGGGTTCGGTGGGATCAGCAGTTGGTGCAATGGCTATGTTGCTGGACTCCCACGTAGTCAACCGCAGTTCGAGTCCCGGACCCGGCAGCTTAAACTGAGGCCGGGCGCGGGAGGTGATTTCTTGCTGTCTCTCTGTCTCTCTCTGCCTAAAAACCTGTCAATAAATAAATAAATAAATAAATAAATAAATAAATAAATAAATAAAAAGAAAGGAGGGTTCAGCTGGTATGGGAAGGGTTTGGATTTTTTTTTTTTTTTTTTTTTTTAGTTAAGTGTGGTAGTTAAAAATTTCTGTTTTAAACAAACTGTAAAACTCTTCGTTGTCAGCAAAGCCAAGAGCCACTGCATCAATGAAGTTCAAGAAGCTTTGTACTTAAAACACAGTTTGCAACGTTCTGTTGTTTTTTTTTTGTAAGTTTAGAGTTTTTGAAGTTAAATACACAGTAGTACTTTTAAAACTAAAATAAGAAAGAAAGGCAGAACTCTTTGTTGCTTATACTTCCAAGAGAGAAAACGGAGTCACGCAAAAGCCACACAGGAAACTGCACCTGGTGACATGATGAGGGTTATAAACACTAGCTACGTATGACAAGTGGGATGGAGTTAGCTTAGTTTCACAAGTCCCCTGTGGATTGGCTACCTTGAGGACTTGGCATAGAAGCTGTTCCTAGTTCTCTGGTTCTTGAGCTCCAGAGTGTGGGAGGATAGCTGAAGGCGGCTTCCTGATGACGAAGTCTCGGAGTGAAGGCTTGACAAACTACTTGCAAAGGGGAATTGAGAGTCTTCAAGTCTAACTTTAAAAGTGGATCAAGGCAGCACTCATTAAATGGCTGGGCTTTGGGGTTGGTTTGTTTGCCAGAGTATGTGCGGTGGCAAGAAAGAGAGAAATAGAGAAAGTACTCCCCAATGGGTCATGGTCAGAATGCAATCCTGACTCCATTTCTCCATCCTTTGGGGATTTAGGGCACACACGCACACATGTCTGGCATGTTTTTTCCAGCTGTTAGGTCCAGGATTCAAATTATGCAGTTGGTCATGTGGCATCCGGGTCCCTCAACCACCAGGCCTTATGGCTGGCCTGTATTTGTTAAATATTTTATTACGTTATGGATAGAAGGAACACAATGCAAAGGTATGAAAGCATGATAAAGGATACTGTGGACAAGAAACAGGTTTTCATTCCATATGACTACAGTACAAATTGTTGGCGAGTCAGGCAGAGGTTTACACTTGGGTGGTCGTATATGCCAGGCTAAGGACAAATTGAGACTGAATCCTAAAAGTGATAGATGAATTGAATAATTGAGAAAAAGATGAATACAGTCACTTCTGCATGTTAGGAAAATCATTCTGAGGACAGTATTAAAACCAGAGTATAGGGACCAGCAGTTAGCGTAATGGCTATGTCGCTGGACTCCCACGTAGTCGACCGCGGTTCGCGTCCCAGACCCGGTGGCTTAAACTCACGCCGGGCGCGTGTGCGTGCGTGCCCAAGATCCCGAGAGGAGAATGGAGGAGAAGGGATTGCGACGTGGCCATCCCCCCTGGGGGGTGATTTCTCGTTTTCTGTCTCTCTGCCTCTCTCTGTCTGTCTGACGAGCACACGCGCCCTATAGCAAAAACCTCTCCAAAAAAACAAAGAAACAAACAAACAAAAAAAAAAAAAACAAAAACCAGATTATAGGAGTCAGACACAATATAGACATGAGTCAGTAAGGTATATTGAGAATACAGATGAGAGGCTGAAACCCAATAGGGACCCTCTACAATGGCTAGACCTCCAGTTTCCTTCTTCGGATGAGGGAAGAAACAGAAGTTTCCCAAATTGTAAATCAGCTTAACAGGAGCAGGGCTAAAAGTAAAGCATCTTTCTAAATTGCTTAGAATACAATGTCCAGGGGGATAGAGGTGATGTAGTGGATAAAGCACTGGACTCCCACATGGCTGGACTCCCAGATGGCCAATTGTGAATCGAATTCTGGACCTGGGGCCTTGAAAATCATGCTGGGCACCTGTGCATGCGTGTCCGAAATCCCAGGAGGAAAAAGGAGGAGAACAGATTGTGGCATGGATATGCCCACTGGAGGGGTGATTTCTCACTTTAATTAATTTATTTCTCTCTGTCTCTCTCCTCTCTGGTTGAGTATACCAGTCCTGGGGCCAAAACCTTAAACAAAAATTCTATTAAATTTTAATGGCCCAAGCAAAGCTTGGGCCTTCAGACTTTTTTTTTTTTTATGTTTGAAAACATAGCTTAGTTAACAGTAAACAAAATGACCTTCAAATGGTAATAGGATTTACAATGTATCCCAGCAACTCCTTTTCTTCTCCAATGCTTCCAAATTCCTTGTGTAAAGTTGTCTGTGCTATTTTAATGTACAATTATGAATTCTTCACAAAGAATTTTTAACCTCCCGGGACTAGCTGATGTTGTAATGGTTAGGTCGCTGAACTCCCACAGAGCTGACCATAGTTTGAGTCCTGGACCCAGGGGCTTCAAACTCATGCCAGGCACATATGCGTGTATGCTCAAAATCCCAAGAGGAGAATGCAGGACGAGGCATTGCAGTGTGGCCATTCCCCCGGGGGTGGGGGGTGTGTGTGATTTCTCCCTTTCTGTTTCTCTGTTTCTTTCTCTCTCTCCGGTGAGCACATGTGCCCTGCAGTAAAAATCTCTCTACAAAAAGAATTTTTAACCTCTCTTCTTCTCTGTTTTTGTTTGTTGTTATAGAAATTATTTTTCTGAGCTGTAGGAATTATAAACTAATAGAAACAATGACAAATTAATTAGGGCCTTCAGATGACAAAACTCCCACCTCAAAGAAAAGAGAAGATGCTAACTTAAATTCTTAAGATGAAGGCTGGTAGGCAGTGTGATGGCTATGGTGCAGGACTCCCACGTTGCGGACCATGGCTTGAGTTCCAGATCTGGGAGCTTGCTTTCTCAATTTCCCTCTCCCTCTGTCTGTCTCTCTCAGGTCAAATTAAAAAATAATAATAAGTAAAATGAAATAAATAATTCTTTTTTAAAAATCCTTAAGATTTTTGCAGTAAGTGAAACTCACCAATTAAGAAAGCCCATGAGATGATCATGCTGCTTGAAAAAATCATCAAGCTGATCATGTGCCTGAGACTGCTCTCCTCAGTTTGGCCTTTAAAAATACATGCTTGGAACTCCTCATAGAGACAAGGTTCTTTCAGCGTTAGCTACACACTTTCCTTACTTCACACATGGGAATAGAGCTGTAATTTCTTGCACCACATCTCAGTTGGTTTGTTGCGCATGGGTGGGCAAACTTGGTCTGAGTTCAGTAACATCATATTGGTGAGCGAGGAGAATTTTGCAGTGTTACTTTCTATGCATATCCTCAATGGATGAATATAAATGCATTTCGAATTGATTTTTGGATAATCTGGATGTGATCAATTGTGGATAGTATACTGACTTTATTTTAAACTTCTTTTTTTTAAAAAAAAAGTTAAAAATTATTTAATTTAATTTATGTCTTCTTCTTCAATGTGACCAGAGAGAGAGAGAGAGAGAGGGAAAGTGAGAAAGCAAGCCATCAAGTCTGGGACTTGAACCACAGTCGCCCATGTGGTAGTCCAGCTCTTTAATCACCACACCACCTGCCAGCATCAGTATATTGATGTTGATAATAAAATAGGTTGGGCTGACCCCTTAGCCTCATGATTAAGGGAGCCAGATCTCACACAGCTGACTGCAGTTCTAATCTTGGCCCAAAAGGCTTGAAAAACACACACGGCACATGAGAGTACATGCCCAAAATCTTGAGAGGATGAAGAAATGAGGGAGAAGAGGGACCAGCAGTTAGTGTAATGGCTATGTTGCTGGACTCTTATGTAGTCGACCTCGGTTCGAGTCCCGGACCCGGTGGCTTAAACTCACACCGGGCACATGTGCGTGTGTGCCCAAGATCCCAAGAGGAGTATGGAGGAGAAGAGACTGCAGCGTAGCCATCCCCCCTGGGGGTGATTTCTTGCTTTCTGTCTCTGTGTCTCACTTTGTCTTTCTGGTGAGCACACATGCCCTCTGCCCCCCCCAAAAAAAATAGAAATGAAGGAGAAGAGATGCAGCATGACCGCGCACCATTGGGATACTTTCTCCTTCTCTCTCTCTCTCTGTCTCTCTTTGGTAAGTGTATGCACCTTCCAGCAATGAAAAAAATAGGCAAAAATAAATTTCTACATATAGATGTAGATACAGATAAAGATATAGAAGAATATATAGATATCACCCTTTAAACCTCCAATGAAGTACCAATGCTGGGACTTTCTTTTATAGTCATTTTGGCATCAATAGTATACTGTATATCTTCCTCTATTTTGGATCATATACAACCCATTATAGGTCACTCGAGAGAGGTCATGCGTGGATTAATGGAGGAGTCTGACCCGGTAGGGCCCCAGGATCTGTTTTGAGCTTTTGACTTTTCAGCACATTGGCAAGGCCGCTGCTGTATGCCCCCCCCCCCACCCCGACCTAAGAACAAAACTTGGGTCAATTTAGCATGGTGGCAAGGCCGCTTGCTACATGCTCCGGAAACTGTGGTAGCCTTGCTGGGAAGCGACACCCCCTCTGATTCCCTGATATACTACTATAAAAAAATTATATAGCTCTCTTGAGTATGTGATAAGATTTCCCAAAAGTCCCCCGACCACTCCCCTAGGCCCTGATCACCTACTGTCAATTACAATGCTTTATCTCTGTGGTCACAATAGAGGGTGTGCTGAAGTTCTATCTAGGCAGAAATAATCTTGACCTTTGGGAAGCCCTTCAAGATACGTTTAACATAAGCTTAAAGATAATCTTTTCTTTACATAAAATAGGATTAGGCCTAAACTGGCCCAGGACACCCCTGCCCTCACCAAGTGAAATAGATAAATATATTAGGATTCCTTAAATTAAGTTTTAGATCCCTATAAAACTATATAAGTATAATTCTTTATTAAGATCCATAAAAACTAATATCTATACTTAAGATTTTCTTTTCTCAGCATCGTGTTCAGTAATCACAAGATGGCTGCCGCCGCATCAGCTGATAATTATCTCTGCTTGCTGGAGCTGCATTCCCGAAACTGCATTCCATGAAGACCCGCCTACCACAATAGACCCACCTTTAATCCAACCCTGAATGGAACCTATGATCCCTATTGAACTGATAATTAGAACATGTAGCCCCTCACCTATTTACTTGCATGTATCACATTTTCAATAAAAAGGCATGATAATTCCTGGCAGGGGTCACTCTACAGAGAGCGATCTCTGGGGGTTGTCCCACTGAGGATGTGTATGAAAATGCACCGAGGCCTTAGTCTTCCTTTCCTGCGCCGCCTCCGATGAGTCAACCTACCCCCGCTGAGGTTGGACCCTGGCAGATTAATTTGGATGAAACTCTGAAATGACTTTATGTCTGGTGGGTTTCCAGGGCCCCACATATGATTATACAGGCTGTGTACTGCACAGCTCTGGGAAGTGGCATTTCATACTATAATCTATGTAAATAAAAGAAACCTTGGGACCAGCAGTTAGTGTAATGGCTATGTCTCTGGACTCCCATGTAGTCGACCGTGGTTCAAGTCCCGGACCTGGTGGCTTAAACTCATGCTGGGCGTGTTGCATGTGTGCCCAAGATCCCAAGAGGAGAATGGACAAGAAGGGATTGTGGCGTGGCCATCCCTCCTGGAGGATGATTTCTTACTTTCTGTCTTTCTGCTGAGCGCACATGCCCTATAGAAAAAATTCTCCAAAGGGGGAAGAAAATGCAAACTAACCTCTTCTATGACCACCAAAAGCAGCCACCTTTGTCCTTCATGTTGCTGTTAATGGCAGATCCATAAAACCAAGTGATAAAACAAACGAAAAAAAAAATAAAATAAGAGCTATCAGAGCTTCTCTTCACTTGGTATATACAGTGTTCATGTTCAAAAGTGGGTTGAAGGCTTTTCTTTTTGTTGAGAGAGAGAGATTTTTGCTATAGGGTGCATGCACTTGTCGAAGAGACAGAGAGAGACAGACAGAAAGCAAGAAATCACCCCCCAAGAGGGCTGGCCACCTCACAATCCATTAGGATTTTGGGCATGCACACAAACAGACCCAGTATGAGTTTTAAGCTACCAGGTCCAGGACTCAAACTGCATTCAACCACATGGGAGTCCAGTAACGTAACCATTACACCATCTACTGGTCCCAAGGGTTGAAGGATTTTCTTTGTCGGGTTCCTTTTTATTATCTGCAGGCATTAACATGGCATCCAGGTATTTCTGAGGCCTCTTCACAGCTCTAAAGTATATTAAATAAGTTACTTCAAATTTCTCTTTATGGTAATCCCTGCTTCTCTGCACTCAGTTTTCCAATTCTGGTCTATTATTTCCCAATCTTTCAAATTCCTGAAAATCAAGTCTTCTTTGCATATCCCCATCTTTTAGTCCAGTGGACTCCCTGCTAATCTCTCAGAGCTCCTGAATATTGTTCAATTTAACTATTTTCTTTAAAGTTTTTTTTTCTTTTTTTTTTCAATAGGATGTGTGTGCTAGCCAGAGGGAGAAAGAAAAAGAGAGAAATCACCCCAAATGGGGGATGACCATATGCCACATTCCCTTTTCCTCCATTCTCCTCTCGGGAGTTTGGGCATGCACACACACACACACACACACACACACCTAAAGTGACTTTCAAGCTGCTGGGTCCAGGACTCAAACTGCACAACTGGCCATGTGGAATCCAGCACCTTAATCTCAACGCCTCCTGTTGGCCCTTCTTTAGAAGTTTATTATTTTTTCATTCCCTGGTCTTTCCTTTTGTATTCCGAAGGCTTGTTTGTAAATAACAAATACATAAATTTTGCTTCTTTCAATAAAAATCCCACTCAATTTTAATTGATATGTATGCATTTAATTAATTAAGTAAAAAATAAAAATCATCATTAGACTGGTTCTGTATTGTAGCAGTGATGCAAATCTGCCCAAGAAAAGCCAGATTTCCCATGGTAACTATGGTTTGAATCCTTCGCCTGGTCCATCTGAAACATGCCAGGTATGTACATGAGTCCCCAAGATCCAACTGGCTAGAAGAGTGGAGGAAGAAGATCATGGAGTGAGCAGGCCCAGTAGGACATACTCAGCTTTGTCTCTCTCTCTTTCCTTCTTTCTCTTCTCTCTCACTTTCATCTGCACACACACATACTCTAATCATGATTAAGAAAATAAAAAACATAAAAAGTCTTTCATCCCTGGAGAAAAAAATGTAGCATCTTTTGTTTGACTTCACAAATAAACTTAACTTCTTGCTATTCAGAGACCCAAGGGAAAGCTTATATATACAATTTGTCTAAGGAGATGTGTCACTCTAGAGCCAATACTCCAAATTATTTTCAATGTTTGAAATAAGAGAGATCTGTTTTCATGGGCCAAGGAGGATTTGATCAAGGTTAAGTTAGTTAAAGGCAATTTTATAAAAGAAATGTAATAGTTGATTTAATATTATATTATTTTCTTGCTATTGAATTTGAACACTCCTTCATGGTCTTATGGGTCACTTCTATTTCTTTATTTTCTTTGTTTCTAGTTACTTTAAAAGTTTTACCTTTCACACTTTACAAAAATGAGGGCTTTTATTTTCCATTTGGGACTTGGAACAACAGACTACAGTGATTCCATTTTGCAAGTCTTTCTTGCCAAGGGAGAAGCTGTTCAACCACCTGTTTTGGGGATGAGTGAGCCGGACACTTTCCTTTGGTCTCTTGGAATCGTAACTGCACTGCTTTCTGGACCATTTCTAAGGCGGCCTTTACAAGAAGACATTCCTGTCAGAGAGGAGAGCGGACTTTTATCAAAGCATGAACTGAGGAGTTTTTGTCATTGGTGGTGTTTTTGTTTTTGGACACCTCATCCCTTGCCTCTCCAAGGGTTTTGGTGTCAACATAAAGCGGACCACACACCACAGCTATCGTCTTGACACAGTTTTTTGTTTGTTTGGTTTTGTTACATCTTACATTATGCAGAACTATTTTTGTACAAATTGTTTAAAAGTTATTTATGCAAGGTTTGAATGCATACCAGTGTTTTTATTGTTTTGAGATTGCCAATTTTCCCGACTTTCTTAGGAGCAAACTTACCCTTCATTGTCACAAACAACCCATCTACAAATGTGCCCAGATCTGACAAAGTGGGCGAAGACCTTCCTCTTAAAAGCATGTTTAATTGGAAGTTGAGCGCCTGCTTTTTATGTCAAGAAGTTACTTGAGCATGTTGTGGATATATGTAAATTATAGCCCAAGTAAGACACTTTGCCAAGTTTCCTCTGTATAGAATTCACCTTTTTCTTAAAAGTTTAAAATTCAGGCTTCAGCCTTTGCACTCAGGAGGGTTTGGCTCCAGCATGAGCTCTGGTACTCCACATAGGTCTAATTTATACAGTGAATCAAGAAGTAGAATAAATGCTCCCACATAGCCTTTCTTTTCCTTTTCTCAAAAAAAAAAAAAAAAAAAAAAAAAAAAAAAAAAAAAAAAAAAAAAAAAAAAAAAAAAAAAAAGTTTTACCTTTCACTACTTATGTTCATTTTCTCTTATCTATTTTAAAAGCTGTATATATGGGGCCAGCAAGTGGCATGGTGGTTAGGGTGCTGGACTCCCTCATGGCCAACCATGGTTTGAGCCCTGGACCTAGTGGCTTACTTTCTCACTTTCTCTCCCTCTCTCTCCCTCTCTCTCTCTCTCTGGTAAGCACAGGTGCCCTATAGCAAATTTAAAAATAAATAAATAAATAAAAAATAAAATAGATAAAAAATAAATAAAAAATAAAAGCTGCGTACATAGGCATGTTATTGGTCCACACAAACATACACATAAACAGTTTACTTATGAGGTAAAAATACAGATAAGAACTTTAAAATATAACAAGAATGTAGAAAGAGAATATACAACAGGATATTTCTGATATTGAATTAGATGAGAGAAATAGTGGGTCATTCTGGGTTTCTGAAGCTATTGATATTAAACACTGTTCTTACATAGTTGCCCCACATAGATATGTGCTAAGGAGAAATATTGGATTGTTGGGGAAAGTCATGACACATTTTTGCATAGAAAAACATAGAAAAATATGTCATGACTTTCCTGATGACCTAATAATTCTGTGCCTGTGGCAAAGGTACATACATATACTATATGCTCTCCTACATTTCTCAGCTTCCTTGCAGTGAATAATTCTAACAAATAATAGGTAAACAGCAGTGATGCATGTCTGTTCCAGATTGATTTTGCCGATGATTAAAAATAAAATCACAAAGGAAATTTGAAAATACTTTTAGGAGAATGAAAGGCAAAACACAAAAAACTAAAATGTGGAAAATCCAGCTAAAGTAGTGATTAGATGAAAGTGCAAATGTGTATGTTAAAAAGAAGAAATAATTCAAATCAATAATCTAAGCTTCCACCTCAACAAACCAGAAAAGAAACAACCTTAGTCAAAATAAATCAGCAGGAATGAAATAATAAATATTAAAGTGGAAATAGATGAAATAGAGAAAAGAAAAACAATCGAGGTTGGGACCAGCAGTTAGCGTAATGGCTATGTCACTGGACTCCAATGTAGGCGACCATGGTTTGAGTTCTGGACCTGGTAGCTTAAAATCAGGCCGAGCGCGTGTGCGTGCATGCCCAAGATCCCTAGAGGAAAATGGAGAAGAAGGGATTGCGGCATGGCCATCCCCCCCTGGGGGGTGATTTCTCGCTTTCTGTCTCTCTGTCTCTCTCTGTCTTTCTGGTGAGCACATACACCCTATAGCAAAAACCTCTCAAAAAAAAAAATTGAGGTCAACAAAAGCCTAAGTTTACTTGGTTCTCTGAAAAGGTCAACAGAACAGAATTGATAAACTAAACTGACTAAGAAAAAAAAGAGAGAAGAATCAAATTACTAAAATTAGTAATAAAAGAAGGGACATTAATGCTGACCTTATACAAATACAAGGAATTATAAAGGCATATTAAGAGCAACTGCATATCAACAACTTATTGGGTTACTAGAAAAGTCATGATGCATTTTTCATAGAAAAACAGAAAAATACATCATGACTTTTCCAATGATCCAATAAGATACTGTAGGTGAAGTGAACAAATTCCAAAAAAACACAAACCAAGGCCAGCCTCATAACCTAGTGGTTAAGTGAACCAGATCCTACATGGTCAACCATGGCCCTAATGGCTTTAAAAGCATGTTTGGCGCGTGTGCATGTATGCTCCAAATCCCAACAGGATGGTGAAATGGAAGAGAAGGGATTATGACCTGACCACATCCAATAGGGGGTTCTTTCTTTCTCTCCCTCCTCTCCCTGGCTCTCTCTGGTAAGCACTCAAGCCCTCTGGCATTTAACAAAAAAGGAAAGAAACACAAACTACCAAAGCTGATGCAAAAAGAAACAGAAAATCTGAATAGGCCTATAATAAGAAAAGAGATTGAGTTAGCAATAAAATAACTTTCTACCAAGAAAAGTCCACCACCAATGTTTTCACAGGTGAATTCTAATCAAACATTTAAAGAATTAACACCATTGCTCCTCAAACTCTTCCAAATAATAGAAGAGGAGAAAGCATGTTTAAATTAATTTTAAGAAGCTAGCATTGCCCTGATAACAAAGCCAAAGACATCACAACAGAACTACAGAGCAACATAACTATCAGTGCAGATGCAAAAGTCCTCAAACAGATATTATCAAACTGAATACAGCAATTTATGGGCAGAATTAACACATCATGAGCAAGTGTGATTTATCCCAGGAATGCAAAGATGGCTCAAAATCGTAAAACCAAATCAATGTAATAGATCACATCACTGAAATAATTTGGGGCTAAAGAGAAGCTTAGCAGTAAAATGCTATGCTCTGCAAGGCAGACCAACATGAGAAGATGACCAGTTTGTGTCCGGAGACCTCCCAAGTATGCCAGGCACACACATGCCCATGATCTGGACTGGCTGCAGCAGGGGTGGATTGTGGTGTAAAGACTCTGTTTAGGGTGCTGTATCATTCACTATCTTTCCTCTTTGTTTCTCTCATTTGTGGATTAAGTGAATAAAATAAAATAAAATAATTGCAAACAGATATCATCTTGGTAAATGCAGAAAAAATGTTTGATGAAACCCAACACTTTTATGATTAGAAAAATACTAGCATACTAGGAATAGAAGATAAATCTCTCAACCCGACAAAGAACATGCAGGAAAAAGCCACACCTGACATCACACAAAATTGTGAAAGACTGGAAGCTATCATTTTAAATGTCAGGAAGAAGACAAGGACGCCTCCTATCTACACATCTATTCAACATTGCCCTGGAGGTCCTAACTAGGGCAATTATTCAAAATTTAAAAGAAAAGAATCTAAATTAGAAATGGGGAGTGATATATAACTATTTGCAGATGACATGATTATGCATATAGAAAATCTTAAGGAATCTACCCAAAACAATTGCAGCTAATAAGTGACTATTTGGCAAAGTAGTAGAATATAAGATGAATATTAAAAAAAATTGCGTGTCTATACATTAACTATGAAAAATATAAAAATAAAATTCCATTTCTCACTAGTGATCTCCAAAGTATAAAATATGTAAAAATATTTTTAAACAAGGCAGTACAAAAGTTGTACATTGAAAACTATAAAACATCCTTGAAGGAAATTAAAGATCTAAATTAATAAAAGACATTGCATTTTTATAGATGGAAAGATTTACTATTATTTCAAAGGTAATATTTCATGAACTGATCTATAGACTTAATGCAATCCCTACTCCAATTGCTTTTTTTTTCAAAATGTAAAAGCCAATTTTATAATTTATGTGAAATTGTGAAAGTCACATAATAACCAAAAGCCATTTTTTAAAAAGATACACAAAGTTGTAGGATACTCATCTCTTGGTTTTTAAACTTACTACGAAGGTATATTAATCTAGATAATGTGGTACAGATGAAAGGATAGACATATATAGCTAAGAAATATATGAATTAACCCCATACATTTATGTCCAATATTTTGTTTTTATCAAGGAGAGATTTTTGCTAGAGGGCAATGTGTGTTCACTGGAAAGACAGAGAGAGACAGTGAGACAAAAAGTAAGAAATCACTCCCCAGGGGAATGGTCATGCTGCAATCCTTTCTTCTCCATTCTCTTCTTGGGATTTTGGACATGCACGCACAAGCACTGGCATGAGTTGCAAACCACTGGGTCCAGCACTTGAACTGCGGTCGACACTGTGGGAGCCCAGTGCTATAACCACTGTGCCACCTGCTGGTCCCTGTCCAATTCATTTTTGACACGGATGCCAAATGAAAAACATAATTTTGAGTCATGGTACTGATATAACTAGATGTTCAAAGAAAAAGAATAAAGCTAGACACCTCATCACATCATATACAAAACCAAATTCAAAATGGGTCAAAGATATAAATATAAGACTCACAGAAGAAAATCATAGGTGAAAATCTGTGTGACCTTTTATTATGTTAAAGTTTTCTTTGATATGGTACCAAAATCACAAGCAGCAGTAACAACAAGAAGATGAAGTGGATCTCTGTTGTTGTAGTTTGTTTGGTTAGCTTTTTTGGCCATAGGTTCTGTGCACTTGCCAGAGATAGATAGAAAAAGATGCAGAGGGAAAGTGAGAAATCAACCCTCGGGGGGAATGGCTGTGCCACGATCCCTGCTCCTCCACTCTTCTCCTGAGATTGTGGGCACATATACACATTGTACCCTGTGTGTTTTTCAAGCTGCCAGGTCCAGAATGTGAACTGTGGAGCTAGCCAAGTAGGATTCAGTGCCTTAACCACCATGTCACCTGCTGGCCCAATAAAGTGGATCACTTAAAAATTAAAAACTTTACAAAAAACAAAATTTAAAACACTATCAACAGAATGAAGAGAATTTCCATAGATGGTAAGTTTTTTTTTATCTAGCAGTCTGAGCAAGGGACTGGCTCTCTGGTAACGAAGTAGCAGCAAAAAATGGCTGAAGTCAGCATTCTGCCCTTTTATCTTATGGTGACAGCCTAATGCAATGATCCCTTTTCTTTCTTTCTTTCTTTCTTTCTTTCTTTCTTTCTTTCTTTCTTTCTTTCTTTCTTTCTTTCTTTCTTTCTTTCTTCCTTCCTTCCTTCCTTCCTTCCTTCCTTCCTTCCTTCCTTCCTTCCTTCCTTTCTTTTCCTTCCTTTATTTCTTTTTGTTTCTTTCTCTCTCTCTCTCTTTTTTTTTAGAGAGATTGTTTTGCTATAGGGCATGTGTGCCCACTGGAGAGACAGAAAGAGACAGACAGAAAGTGAGAAAACACCTCCCCAAGGTGGATGGCCATGCCACAATCCCTTCTCCTCCATTCTCCTCTTGAAATCTTGGGCACAGAAGCACATACTCTCAGCATGAGTTTCAAGCCACTGAGTCTGGAACTTGAACCATGATTAGCCATATGGGCATCCAGCAATATAATCATTATGCCATCTTTTGGTCCCTATGTTCCCTTTTCATAATCAATAATTTTAGGTGAATTATCACTTAAGTCTTTGTCTCACAACCCTGGACCATAAAGGCCACATTCTTTGTTTGGAATGTAACAGTAACATGGAAAATGTTGACCTCAGATCGAATTATTTTGAGCTCTGATACAGCCAGCTCTTTGTTAAAACTCAGCTACTGTGACTCCATCTTGGACCTTTACCCTGACTATATATTTAATATTTCCATCCTTGACTTCTCAACACCATGGCTAGTCCTTTGGGCTTGTTTTTATTTTATTTATTTTTTTTAATATAAGGTCTTGTTATGTTACAATCCTGCTTCAGCCCCCCCCCCCCCCCCCATCCCCAGCAGCTAGGACTACAGGTGTGAGCAACAGGCCCAGTTTTTATGGTGGGATAGGAATTTAACCCAGGCTTCCCATGTGGCCTCAGCCTGCTAAGTAACAGCACTACCAGCACACTTTACTGAGGCTGAGTTAATAGTCAACTGGTTTTTACAAGGTGCCAAGATAAGTCAATGGAGAAAGACTGGTCTTCAACATAGGGTTCTGGGACAACTGAATTACCAAATGTAAAAACATCATATTGGCAGGGCCTGCAGGTGGCATAGTGGTGACGGCTCTGGACTGTCAGATGGCTGAATGCAGTTCATGTCTCAGAAATGGCAGCTTTAAAGTCATATAGATGCTTGTGGGTATGTGCCCCAAATCCCAGGAAGAGAAGGGATTGCTGTGTGGCCATCGCCCCAGGGGGTGATTTCTCACTTTCCCTGACTCTCTCTCTCTGTCTCTCTAGTGAGCACACACATCCTGTGGTGGAAACCTTTAAAAAAATTATACTGGACATCTACCTCATTTAACATAGAAAACAAACAACAAAGATTAACTTTTTATGGCTAATATACCTTCATTTGAAAATTAAAAGTATTAAACACTTAGAAAATAACATAAGATTAAATATTAAATGAGCTTGGGTTAAGCAATCATTTCTTTGTTTTTTGTTTGTTTTTGTTTTGTTTTAGTGAGAGAGATTTGTGCTATTGGACATATGCACTTGGTGGAGAGAAAGAGAGAGAGAGAGAGACAGAAAGTGAGAAATCACCTTCCGGGGGTATGCCATGCCACAGTCCCTTCTCCTTCATTCTCCTCCCAGGATTTTGGGTATGCATGCACAAGTGCCCGGCATGAGTTTTAAGTTGCTGAGTCTAGGACTCAAACCATGATCGACTACATAGGAGTTCAGCAAAGTAATCATTATGCCATCTGCTGGTCCCTAAACAATCATTTCTTAAATATAGCTTTTAAAACACAAGTGACCAAAGAAAAAAATAGATATATTGGACTTCATCAAATTAATAGGACTTTGGGCCAGCAGGTGGCATGGTGGTAAAGGCACTGGATTCCACATGGCCGACTGTGTGGTTTGAGTCCTGACCCTGTGGCTTGAAAATCATGCTGGATGCATGTGTATACGTGTTCTAAATCCTGAGAAGAGACAGGAGGAGAAGGGATTGCTGTGTGGCCCTCCATTCTGGGGGGTGACTTCTTACCTTTCTTCTCTTTCTTTGTCACTCTCTGGTAAGTGCATGTGCTCTTTACCAAAATAAAAAATAAAAAAGAAAGGAAAAATAAAAAGGCTCTTTATCAAATAGCACAAAAGACACTAAAGCACTTCATCAAATAGCGCAAGAGACACTATTGAGAACAGGAAAACACGACTCAAAGAATGGGAGAAAATATTTACCAATCATGTATCTGATAAGACTTATAAATAGGATGTACAACTAACTCTTAAAACTCAATAATAAAGAAGAAAATAACCCAATTAAAAACTGGACAAAGAGGGGACAGCCAGTAGTACGCTGGTTGAAGTGGCTGGATACCACATGACTAACTGTGTGGTATGAATCCTGGACCTGGTGGCTTGAGAAACATGTCAGGCACATGTACATGAGTGCCCAAAATCCCAGGAGGAGAATGAAGGCAAAAGGATCACAGCATGACCATCCCACCTGGTGATGCTTTCTCACAGTCCCTTTCTCTGTGTCTCTTTCCAGTGAGTGCACATATAACTAATTAAAAAAAGAAAAAAGAGTAAGAAAAAATTGGAACAACTTGCATAGGAATTTCTTCTAAGGAAACATACAACTGGCTATAATCACATGAAAATATGCTTCAAATCATTAGTCATTGGGGAAGTGAAAATAAAAACCACAATAAATTACCTCTTCACTTTCACTAGAATGGCTAAAATCAAAAGGACAGACAAAAATATTTCAAAAAGTTGGGGCCTTCATACATTGCTGGTGGGTTTGTAAAATGTTACAGGTACTTAGGAAAAAAAGTTTGGCAATTTCTTAAAAAGTTAAATATTGTAGAACCAGCAGTTAGCATAATGGCTATGTCGCTGGATACCAGCTCAGACTCGCCTTCTGCTAGGTCAAACGGTGCTCAGTTGGTTTCTGCTAGAGTGGAAATAAACCATATTATGGTTAGTAGTCATGCTGGTACGATCAGTCATATGTATTCTTGTGCTGTAATTAGGGTTGATAGAGTAAATGATCCGCTTATTAGTAACACGCATAGAAGGATGATGGCTAGTGTTACTTCGTATGAAATTGTTTGTGCTACTGCTCGTAGGGCCCCGATTAGAGCATATTTGGAGTTGGAGGCTCATCCTGACCATAGAATGGAATAGACACCTAGGCTTGATATAGCTAGGATGAATAGAATTCCCATGTTTAGGTTAATTAGGGGATATGGTATGGGGAGGGGGATTCACATGGATAGGGCTAGGCTAAGGGCTAGAATTGGTGCAGTGATAAATAGTATAGAGGAAGAAGTTAATGGTCATAGGGGTTCTTTGATAAGCAGTTTTATGGCGTTGGCAAATGGTTGTAGGAGACCGTATGGACTCCCATATTGTCAACTGCGGTTCGAGTCCCGGACCTGGTGGCTTAAACTCACGCTGGGCGCATGTGTGTGCGTCCCCAAGATCCCGAGAGGAGAATGGAGGAGAAGGGATTGCGGCGTGGCCATCCCCCCTGGGGGGTGATTTCTCACTTTCTGTCTCTTTGTCTCTCTCTGTCTTTCTGGCGAGCGCACGTGCCCTATATCTATTAAAAAAAAAAAAAAACTCTCAAAAAAAAGTTAAATATTGTGTTATCACATGTTATGGGTTGAATTGTGTTTCCCAAAATGATATGTTGAATTGTTAACCATGCACTATTCCTTGCATGGTCACTCCACAATCCCCTCTCTATCTCTTCCTCCTATCAGGATTTTGGGCATAAACATAAATGCACCCAATATGTTTCTCAAGCTGCAAGATCTGGGACTTGAACCTCAGTTGAGTATGTTGGATCCAGTCATCTAAAGAGCCACACTGCAGGCTGGTTGGACTGCTGTTTTCAATGTAAGAGGAAAGAATTACAATTGAAATATTAAAGAATTAAAATAAAATCTGTATTGTTAAATTTGAATTGAAAATGGTGTCATAAAGTTATGGAGTTTTATTTTCATTAAAAAGCATTAGTTGTCACACACAGGATGAGGTGAGGAATCGCACAAGTACAGACACTCTCCTTCCTCTACTGCTGCTGCTACCTCCTTCTACCACTCCTGTTGCTGCTTCTGTACTCCTTTGGTGAGGACTCGGTAATTCTGTGAATCAGCAGCTGAGCAGACTCCAAGCTCTCACCATGGCCCATGAGAAGTCCAGGGATTTCTAATTTTTCAGATTGATTTCAGCAGCTGAAATACAGCTATATTTTTGTTTTTATGTTATTTTATGTTATGTTATTTTATTTTATATTTTATTTCTTCTTCTTCCTCTCCTTCTATTTCACCAGAGAGAGACGGCAAGAGAGAGAGGAAAAGTGAGAAAGCAAACCTCCAGGTCCAGGACTCAAACCATCGTCAGTCATGTGGGACTCCAGCATGCTAACCACCATGCGACCTGCTGGCCCCCCCAGCTGTATGTATGTTGTTTTATCATACAGAGTGAGAAACCTGCTGATTTCTGAAGCAATCTGGGCAGCTGCTACTTTGAAAGGGTTTGTCAATGAGGCAGATCAGATTCCAATTTGAGGAGCAGCCAATCAATGAAAGAGACACACCTGCACAGTTGGAAATGCAGGCTGAAGATATCACACAATTGATGTATTCCAACAGCAGACAAGCGGTGCCTAGTAAAAAGGAAACTGTTACTTTACTCTAGAACTGTGCTCCTGTGGACCCAGAATACATTCCAAATTTTTTTTAAAAAAAAAAAAAAAAAAAGAAGAAGCCACAATTTGGTTTCCCCACATCCTGACTACTACAGTATAGTTTCCTCTGTTCTTTCATTTTCCCTTCCCCATTCCTTTACTGTACATAAAGTAACTGGGATAAGTGCACAAACATATTGCTTTTTTTTTTCTTTTTAACTAAATGGCCAGTCGTATGTTTTGATTGACCTCAAACGGAGATGGGGTGGGAAAAATATTGGTTCTCTGAAAATATCCCTTTTCTCCATTAGTGGCATGCTCATTCGGCTCTTATCTTCATATTCCAGTGAGTTATTTTGCTCTCACTGTTTTAACAAAAAGAAGAAAATGCCAACAACATAAAAATCCTTGCAAACTTTGTTTGGAGAATTTTAAATGTCTCTTATTTAAAAACCAAGAACAACTTTATAATTTTTTTGTTTTGTTTCGTTTTAGAGAGATTTTTGCTATAGGGTGCATATACTTGCTGGAGAGACAGAGAGATAGAAAGCAAGAAATCCCTGCCACCCTGCCCCCTCCAGAAGGGATGGCCACACTGCAATCCATTCTCCTCCAGTCTCCTCTTGGGACCTTGGGCACATATGCACACACCCCTGGCGTGAGTTTAAGTTGCCGGATCCGGGACTTGAATGGCGATTGACTATGTGGGAATCCAGCACTGTAACCATTACGCCATCTGCTGGTCTTTATACCTTTTTTGTCCATAATTGTTACATGTAGGACAATCTGTCTTTAAGTAGGGGTAAGTTACTCTTTAAAAAAAAATCTTAAATAGCTTTCCCTTCAAGCCAAGCATCTTATTGTTTAAATAAATTTGTTTAAAATGAAAAAAAAGTGTTACTTTGCAATGATAGGACAGAAAGACAATGACAATCTTATAGAAATTAGAACACTAAGTGCCTTGATTGTGAACTTAAATTTCATATCACTCACCATTAGAAGGAAGAAGGGCTTTTTGAACAACTCTAGAGCAAGGAATTAATAAGATAAAGCAACCTGAGCATCAGAAAGATTAAAATATGTAATAGATTGAAATGTATGTAAGATACATATTCCCATGTAATTCCTTCAGAGTAATCAGTAAATTCTTACAAAGTAATTACAGGTAGTCCTATTCACTTACCTACTACATCCCAATTGAGGATTCCATTCTTCCCCATGTAGGAGCATAAGGCAATTTCTGTTCCCCTCTCAAGGTCTGAGTCTGTTGAAAGAAACTGACAACAAAGAAACTCGTAGGAGGAAACCATAACAAATGTATTAACATGTATAAACATAGGAGTCATACACAAAGTAGGAGACTCAAAGAAGGCCCCAATGGTTAAGTTTTAAATACTGTCTTTATAAGGGAGAGAAAAGTAGGAATGGTATATGCAAGTTTAGAGAGGTTGTAAATGATTCTTAGGGGGAAATTAATGAATCTGGGAGGCAGAAATTATCTTGTAAATGATTTTTTATTGGAATTTGAACTTCAGGGACAATGTCCTGTGGCAAAATCTGTCTAGGCGTGGTTACATTCCTGTCTCCTTTCCTGCGATAGAAGTTAGTCTTCTCTAGTTCATGTAGATTCCAGGGAGGTGTCCAAGACTATTGTATTCCTTCGGAGTGGACTTTTCTTAGTTCATAAGGGAATTCCTCATTGAGTTCCTCTCTTGTGTTTCAGGAGAAATGGAGGGAGTACATGGGGGGAGGGAGGCAGAGGAACCTTGGTTCTGAGGCTATTTCTTTATTTTCTTTTAAGGTTTTTGTTATAGGGCATGTGCACTTGCCAGAGAGAGAGAGAGAGCAAGATGGAGAGAGAGAGAGCAAGATGGAAAGAGAGAGAGAGAGAGAAAAATCACTCCCAGGGAAAATGGCCACATTCTCCATTCTCCTTTTGGGATTCTGGGCATGCACATGCACACACACACACCCAGTGTGATTTTCAAGCTGTTGGGTCCGGGACTGGAACAAAATAAGCATGTGGGATCCAGCCACCCTGATCCACGAGGCCACATGCTGGCCCTTGAGGCCATATCGTTCAAGTTACTTAAAATGTCAAGGTGCCATATTTTGGGATATTGTTTTCTGGTCGCCAACACCCAATTTGATATTTTTACTACTGATAATTATAATAAACTAACTCAAACCATTCAGTATTCCTGTCAAAAAGAGGTTTCCCTAATAGGTTCCCTGTAGGCTTATGTTTTAAGTTCTAGGCTAGAGACTGGGTCTTCTGAAAGGATCAGTGGACAGCTTCAGAGACACAGTGTAAAAAGAATGACACTAGGAACTCTAAACTATTGTTACTATTAAAGTAAAAGAGTATTTAGGATACTTGATGAAGTTGATAAGGCAGACATTATTCAAGGAGGGGCTGTGGGGGGCTGTACCAATAGGTATAGGGAGCACTACAATGGGTACTGTAGTGAGGGAGAGAGCTTGGACTCAATTCTGTCTCCAACAAGAATGAGTGGAGGTTTAAAACCAGGGCAGGGGGTTAGTGAATGGACAATGAAAGAGAAAACATTAATAAGGGGTTTCTGGTTCAACTGACTCGTAAGGATTATTGCTAAAGGCAGGCCAGGGTGATTTTGAGGGTCGTTAAATGTCAAGGGGAAATTTTCACTAAACCAATTTAGGAGGATTGTTGCTCAAATGGATTGCACAAGGACAGAGAGGGAAGCCCAAGGTTGGGTCTAACTAGGCAGAGGACTCAGGAGACTGACTAAAGTTTTAATCAAAGGGGAGTCTTTATCATTACTAAAGGGAATACTCATAGTTATGAACCTCCTTAGAGAGATATTACCACTCTGAGTAGGCATCTGTTCTTGAAGAATTAAGACTGGGGATTTCTAGGTCTTATACTGGAAACAGATGGCTTCATAAAAAATAATACTGAACCAAGAATGGTAGACAAATCTAATTACATAGGACTAAGTGAAAATGAACTGTGGTTATTTGGGATATTTTTTGTAGTCTAAGAAAATATTTCATTATCTAATAGGCTTAGGATAATGCTCCTTCTTTCTTCTTTTTTTCCTCACTGTCAATTCATCAAGTTGTAACTGTTCAGCTGGTGGTGTGGTGGTTAAGGTGACTGGATTACACATGGCCAACTGTACTGTTTAGGTCCCAGATTCTGTGGCTTGAAAAACACTCCAGGCATGTGTGCGAGTGTGCCTAAAATCCTGAGAGGAGAATGGATTGTGGCCTGGCCAACTCCCCTGGGGGCACTTTCTCACTCCCTGTCTCCCACCCCATCTCTCTTCGGTGAGAACACGTGCCCTAAATAAAATCTAAAACCGACAAGAAAAGAAAAACAAACGAACAAAAAACCAAGCCAGGGGGCTCACTTACCTATCTAAACCTGACTTTATAAAATAATCCTCCCTTGATTATTAGATGGTTCTTGATGACCTCTCAAAAATTATGAAAACAAAAATATTGTGTACGTGAGATGATCAAATTCAGGGAAGGGAGGTGTACTAAATTCTTCAAAATATTTTTCCAGAAATATTCAAGGGAAAGCATTATCCAGGAAATATTAATGTGCAGAATTAACTACAAGCTAATGAATTCTCAGTGGAATTTAAATATAGTTGCTCTAATAATTGGAATTCAGAGTAGTTTTGTTTTGTTTTGTTTTGTTTTGTATTTTAGATGGTTTAGGCTTAGTAAAATTATAATTCCCATTTTGTAAGTACGGTTTTGTTAAATTTTTAAAAGTTTTTTTTAATTTCTTCCTTGAGAGAAAGAGAAAGAGAGACAGTACTCCCAACATACTGACATTATAATCAGCCCCTAGTTTCATCCAGCCCAAGATCATGGGCACACATGTTCCCCGGATACTCCAGAAGGTCTAGACATGATTTTTTTTTTTTTTTTTTTTTTGCCCTAGGGTGCATGTGCTCACCAGAGACAGAGACAGAGACAGTGAGAGGGAAAGCCAGAAATCACTCCCCCCACCCCCCCGGGAGGTGGCCATGCCACAATCACTTCTCCTCAATTCTCTTTCAGGGATCTTGGGCATGTATGCACAAGCACCTGGTGTGAGTTTCAAGCTACCAGGTCTATGATTTGAACTGTGGTCAGCCATGTGGGAGTCCAGAGACGTTACCTCTATACCATCTGCTGGCTTCTAGATATGAATTTGGAACCTTCACATGTGGGTCAGCCTTGTAGAGTCATCATGTTTTACCCCAGCACCAGAGTCTTCTTCCTTGGTTAAATGAACTTATTCTCACTATATACATACGTAATCAAGGAAATGGAAAAGGAATTAGAATATGCCATACCAAAATATGTTACTTCAGCGTAGGTATTATTTTGAACTGAAGGCAATAATACAGTAATCCTCTCTTCCCCAGTTATCTGTGGTTTTGCTCTCTAGTCTCAGTTACCCATACTCAACCATGATCTGGAAAATTATGATGGCTTGTCATGGGTTGTTATGGCTCAATGATCCAGGATCACTTGAACAAGATCATACCTAATGTGGTAGCCTAATGCCGTGACACAATGCCTACATTATTTACCTCACTTCACTTCACCACACAGGCATTTTATCATCCTATATTTTCATAAGAAGAAAAAAGGTGAATGCAGAACAAGAAAATATTCTGAGAAAGAGACCCGTTCACATAACTTTTCTCATAGTATATTGTTATAATTATTCTATTATCTATTATTACTATCTTATTGTGCCTAATTTATAGATTAAAGTTTATTACAAATATGTAACTATAGAATAAAGCAGTACATCTAAAGTTTTTTACTATCCACTGTTTTAGATACCCACTTATACCCTACAATAAGGGGAGACTACTGCACAGCAAACACAGGGGGAGCTCTTTGCCTTCCCCTATTTGCCTAAGACCAGGCCCTTCAATTTCTATTTTTAAAGATGTTTCTAATCCAGGGAGAGAACTACTCTAGGAGACAACTTTCATCACCTGAGAGATCCAACTGTATAACAAGACAAACTTTATTTTTACTGTAAGTTTCCTCTCCCCTTCTTGCCAAAATTTATCTTCTCCACTCAGAATCCCTGATCCCTTTTTCTTTGTCTAGCCTAAGATAATATCTAAGCCTCAAATATTGCCCCCCTCTTTGAATCTCCTGTTAAAGTACTAACCAGGTGGTACCCTGCTTAGCTTCCTAGATCAGATGAAATTGGGCACATTCAGGATGATATGGCAGTAGATCTCCATGAGTCTCATTTCTTTATGAATTCTCATGCATACATATATAATGAAGACTATTTTTTTTCTTTTGTAAATTTTTATTTTGTTTGTTTAATTCAAAGAACACCCAATCACTGAATCCAGGAGGATAAAGGAAAAAGTTTCTCATTCCCTACAAAACCATGTTTATAGATAGCGACACTGAAAATCTTTGAGCATTTTATATACTATCTAATGTAAATTAATATAGGTTAATATTAATTATATAGGTTACTAGCTGAATATGCTACTTGACTTTATTCATCTATTTTTTGTACTATTATACTTAATTTCATAGGCCCGATAAGAATGCGTCTTCCTATCTACATGGATATGCTAAGATAAAACAAATCTGCTATCATGTCATTTCCAGAAGATCATAGTTAGTGATAAATTTTATTAAATTGGGTATGTAAAGTTTACTATCATGAAAAAGAACCGGGACTGGCCTTGTAGACTCGTGGTTAAGAGATCCAGATCCCACATGACCAACCGTAATTTAAGTCTCAGCCCCAGTGGCTTGAGAAACACACTGGCCATGTGCCAAAAATCTCGACAGGATGGAGAAAGGGAGAAGGGACTTCAGTGTGATCATGCTTGATTAGAAGGTGCTTTCTCTCTCTCTCTTTGTCTCTGGCAAGTGCATATGCCCTCTGGCAATTAAAGAAAAAGATTAAAAAAGGAAAAAGAACTGTATTTAATATGTGGAAACAATGCCATAAATTTTTTCCAGGAAATTAATCTAGCAGCTTCTCTGTAAGTTATGATCTCATTTTATGTTACTTCCTGAAACATTATTAAATTCTGAAGAATTGAAAGAAATGGGAATATTTACAGATATTTTATCTGAAACTCAGAGAAGAGCCTCTCAAGTCTTGTTCATGCCTCCAAGCAGAGGAAGTGATAGGGGAAGAATTTATAAGTAAATAAGTGAATATCTCATGGATTAGAGGCATAACCTCAGCATGTGGTATGGAGAGTTCATAAGGAAATAAATAAACAAACCTGAACAGGTTAATAAAGAGGACCCAAGATGAACCTTATTCAAGGAAATAAGTAACCCAACGACTACTAAAAGGGCTCAGGATAAGCCCCCAAGATAATTTTTTACATCACAAGAAGCAGATGTTCTGCCTTTTCCCTCCCTTGATAGCACCTCCTGCAATTTCCTATGGCGGATAGATGCCCTTCATTTTTAAGAAATGACCACCTCCCCAATCCAGATGGAGTTTGCACAGTTTTGATTACTCTTCCCCCTAGGATTAAAGCTCTGAAAATGAATGCCTCTCTGCCATGAGGCAAGGCACAAACCTGTTCAGGTCTTGTCCTGGGCATTTTTGCCAAGCCCTAATAAACTCAGCTACAGCTCACATTTTTGCGTCTGGTAAATTCTTTTACCATTTGCACAGTGACCCCACTGCCCCACTGCCCCACTGCCTACAGGTCTAATTTATTTCCTCCCCAAATTGAATTTATCATTTTATATTAACCTTGTGTAAGTTAAAATAAAGGGAATAATCAAGCTGTCTGATGGATTGGAAGATAATTTACTAATTTTTATTTCCAAACCTAATTGAACAGTCACTACTTTCATAAAGAAATTCAGCTGACTGCTTGAGATCTAGGTGAATTTTTAGAACTTCAAGTCATCCTGTTGATTATTTACAATATTAACATGAATAAATCCCTTCTGATAAATGTGAGTTTAAATGTTTGCAATATTCTAGCATATTTTTAAAAGTCTTTCTCACATTCATCAGAGAGTCATGAGGAAAAATTGTAGTGTATTCCATAGAAATATGCCTGTTTGACACAGGGATATAGGAGTGCAGGAGATATTAGGCCCAGTACCCACAGTGGGACATGTGTTCTTGTCCACAGCTCCTGAAGAATTAGAGGTGTGAACACAGAGAGAGGATTAGCAAGCAGAGAGGGAAGAGAGAACAAAGCTCCCAGGCAGGTAACAGGTCCTGGAACTTGGGTTACTGAAGAGGAGCTGGGGTGGGAGAGGGGTGTTATCTGAGTCAAAGGGGCTTTGTCTGGGCTTGTTCTCTTGTGCATGTGCTCCCCTCACGGTGAGGTGTGGCATACTAGATGGGTTCAGTTATTTCTCTTAATTTTGGAGTGTGTACAAAAGTCAGGAGATTCCTTGTCTAAAAGCTTCAAGTCACAAAAAAAACATTATCTTATCTTCTTCCCAGGATGTGGTAAGGCCTGGAAAGAAATCCTTTGTTTTAGGTCATGCTGCCTAGGTTAATCACCAGGCCACTGTTACAAGCCATCTCTCCTGAACAAGCAGCTGAGCTGTTGTGTCTCCATCTTAAAACTTAGCCATTTTGTGATGCCATTTTGGGACTATACACTAATTATATTTTTAGGGTCCCTGTCTCCTACCTCATATCATGTTTCTTGAAATCTACTCCAAAAAACAAACAAACAAACAAAACCACATACCTGATATACAAAGAAGTTCTTACATTTATCAAATGTAATTTTTCTTACGAGTCTGTACTGTCTGTGTTCTCCATTATTACACTTATCACTTTACTGTTAATTTACATGCATGCTCATTTGTGACATGGCTATGCAAGTCTTCTGTATCATCAGTTTCATGTTCATAGGACTGAAACCAATGTTGTTCGTCACAGCTGTGCTCCTGGAAATGTAAGTAGAGCTCACTGCTTGAGGAGAACTGTACGTCACACTACTCACACCAACAAAGAGGATCACTAAAATGGGTGTTTGTAATATGCTGACTGAAGTTCTCAAAAATTATTGAAACAGAGCAGGGACCCCCTAAGAGGAATGGGTTCTCAGTTTCCTCTTCTTTTGAAGAAGAAATAAGAATTTCCCAAACTGAAAATTAAAAGAGTTGAACTAAAAGTAAAATGTCTGTTCTAAAGAGCTTGGACTATAAGGTCCATTTACATTGTCATTGCCCAAAATAAGGGATAAAATTTCAGACTTTGGTTATGGTCATCAGGCAACATTGGCCATGAATGAGGGAACATTTAAAGGGGAAGATAAAGTTTTATCTTCAGTACTTAAGATTATTTTAGGGTGGAAAAAAAAAGATTATTTTAGGGTGAAACTGCAGGCTGTGAGCACAAAGATCCCAGATTGAATGGCTTCACAGACCTAAACAGAAATTTAATTATATAAGGCCTTGCCAATCAAGAATGCCCACAGGATGATCACACCCTCTTGAACTAGTCATTGAACTGATCATGTGCCTGGGACCCTGCCCCTAATTTTCCCCTTAAAAGCATATGGGGGCGGGGGAGACTAGCAGATGGCATAGTGGTTACAATACTGGACTCCCACATGGCCAACCGCAGTTCGATTTCTGGACTCAGTGGCTTAAAAATCACACCAGGCACCTGTGTGTGTGTATGTCTCCAAGATCCCAGGAAGAGAATGGAAGAGAAGGGATTACAGCATGGCCACACACCCCAGGGGGGTGATTGCTCACTTTCCCTCTCACTGTCTCTGTCTCTCTCTGGTGAGCACATGTGTACTAAGGTAAAAACCTTAAAAAAAAAAAAAAAAGCACATGTAGGGGACATCTCAGGGAGACCAGGTCTTTTCAGCATGATCTACCTGCTCTCCTTGCTTTGCATGTTGCAATAAAACTGTACTTTCTTTTATCACACCATGTGTTTATACTTTAATTTTTAGTGCTGAGACGAACAAACCTGATTTGAGTTCAGTAACTTTATTGTCTTATAATCACAGTATTTACAAATGTAAGGATTCTCTTTGTGTCAACAGAAATAACCAGCTCTGCAGAAATAATAATTAATGCAGTTTCTTTTTTTTTTTTTTTTGTAAAGGTTTTTGCCTTAGTGTGCGTGTGCTCACCAGAGACAGAGAGACAAAAATAGTGAGAGAAAAAGTGAAAAATCACCCCCTGAGGGGATGGCTATGCTACAATCCCTTCTCCTACATTCTTCTACTGGGATCTTGGGCAAACATACACATGTGCCTAGTATGAATTTCAAGCCCCCAGGTCTGGGACTTTAACCACATGTGGGAGTTCAGTGTCATAACTACTACACCATCTGCTGTACCCAATGCAGTTTATTTCTAAACACAAATATGTGTGGCCAAACTTGGAGAAAGGGAAACATTCCTTTCTTAGGGTGACCAGATACAGAGGTTCCTTTTATTTGGTTTTGAGAGTGAGGGAAGAGTTTTCCATTGACCTGGCCCAAAAAATTAAGACATCTGGAAGTGGGGAGCTTGTAGGTCATAGGTGGATTTTTAACAGTTCTTAGGTTGTTGATTAGAAAGAGAGGACTGGGACCAGCAGTTAGCATAATGGCTATGTCTCTGGACTCCCATGTAGTTGACCACAGTTCGAGTCCTGGACCCAGTGGCTTAAACTCATGCCGGGCACGTGTGCGTGTGTGCCCAAGATCCCGAGAGGAGAATGGAGGAGAAGGGATTGTGGTGTGGCCACCCCCCCTGGGGATGATTTCTCACTTTCTGTCTCTCTGTCTCTCTCTCTCTGTCTGGCGAGCACACGCGCCCTATAGCAAAAAAAAAAAACAAAAACAAAAACAAAACAAAACAAAAAAAACTCTCCAAAAAAAGAAAAAGAAAAAAGAAAGAGAGGACTGGAAAGGGATCAAGAAAGAGTGTACTTTAACAGAGATAAAAGGGCATGTATATGTCACAAGATACTATCCCAAGGATAGGATATAGGAAGAGTACTGTTATCAATGAGTCAAAATGTTCTCTTAATGTTTGTGGGCATAACTCACCATTGCAAAGATACTATGCCAGAGACAGGATGTAGGAAGATTCCTGATGGCATAATGGTTACATCACTGGACTCCTAAGTAGTCAACCATGGTTTGAATACCAGACCCAGTGGCTTAAAACTCATGCTGGGCATGTGTGCATGCATTCCCAAAATCCCAGGAGGAGGATGGAGGAGAAGGGATTGTGGCATGGTCATCCTCCTCGGGGGGTAATTTCTCACTTTCTGTCTCTCTGGCAAGCACATACACTCTACAGCAAAAATCTCTTTCTCTAACGAAAAGGGAAGAATCTTGTTAACAACTGGGCCAAAATGATCTGTTAATGTTTGTGAGTGTGACTTACCCCAAGCCCTCTGAACAAATTTTGGGAAATATAAAATAGCAGTCAGACTTCTGTCCTCATTTGACTGAATCAGAATTATGTTGATAGAGAAAATTTCCTTACATATGCCACACATATTTGAATCTGTACTTTTATGTTTCAGAATTTCTTGTTGCTTTATATCAGAAAAATATTTGCTCTTGAACTCATGAAGTTCACATTTATAGAGGTCTGATGCTATTATCTTAGTTAAACACCATTTCTTCTGGGCAGTCACATTCAAAGTTAGGCTCTTTTCAAAAATTTTACAAAGTTTAACTAGTGGCTCTGTTACCGAACTCAAATCAAGTTAGCTTGCCCAAGCACTACAAACCAAACCATAAGCACATGGCGTGATGAAGGAAAGTACAACTTTATTTTTTATTGCAATGCGCAAAACAGCGAGAGCGGGTAGCTCGTGGTAAAAATGCCCAGGCTCCTGAAGAGTTCCCCACAAGCATTGTTTTTAAGAGCAAATCGAAGGGTAGGAGTCCCAGGCACACAATCAGTAGTTCAATGATTGGTTCAAGAGGGAATGATCATCTGGTGGGCCTTCTTGATCAACAAGGCCTTAGATAATTAAATTTCTAGATAATTACATTTCTTTCCTGCAAGGAGGTAATCTTCAGGTCTGGCACCATACAGACTGGGTTCATTTGTGCTCATAGTCAGCAGTTTCTATCCTATCAGACATCTTAAATATTAAAGTTAAAACCTCATCTTTCCTTTAGGTGGGAATTTTAGAAGTCTTATGGCCCTCTGGGGCCAGCAGGTAGCACAATGGTTAGGGCACTGGACTCCCACATGGTCGACCATGGTTCAAGCCCCAGGCCCAGTGGCTTGAAACTCACACCAGGTGCATGTGTGAGCGTGCTCAAAATACTGAGAGGAGAATGGAGGAGAATGGATTGTGGCATGGCCATTCCCCTGGCAGGTGATTTCTCACATTCTCTCTCTCTCTCTCTGTCTCTCTGGCAAGCCCACTTGCACTATAGAAAAAAAATCTCTCTTAAAAAAATAAATAAAAAGGGAACCAGCAGTTAGCGTAATGGCTATGTCGCTGGACTCCCACGTAGTCGACCGCAGTTCGCGTCTCGGACCCGGTGGCTTACAACTCATGCCGGGCGCGTGTGCGTGCGTGCCCAAGATCCCGAGAGGAGAATGGAGGAGAAGGGATTGCGGCGTGACCATCCCCCCTGAGGGGTGATTTCTCGCTTTCTGTCTCTATGTCTCTCTCTGTCTGTCTGGCGAGCGCACGCGCCCTATAGCAAAAAACCTCTCCAAAAAATAAATAAATAAATAAATAAATAAATAAATAAATAAAAAGAAGTCTTATGACCCTCATTCATGGCCAATGTTGCTTGATTACCATAACCAAAGTATGAAGTCTTACCTTTACTTTGGGTCATTACAATGTAAACGGACCTTATTTTCCAAGTCCCTTAGAAAAGACATTTGACTTTTAGTTCAGCCTCTTTTTTAAGAGATATTTTTGCTACAGGGCATGTGCACCCCAATCCCTTCTCCTCCATTATCTTCTCCAAATTTTGAGCTTACATGCACATGTGCCCAGTGTGAGGTTTTTTTTTTTTTTTTTGGAGAGGTTTTTGCCATAGGGCACATGTGCTCCCCAAGACAAACAGTACACCATCTGCTGCTTCCTCCTCTGAGAATCTTTAACACCAAATTGCTGAAGAACTGAAACCATCCCTAAAAAGGGATGGGCCCTCATTTCCCCTCCTATTGAACAAAAAATAAATTTCCCAAACTGAAAATTAGAAAAAGCTGAACTTGACACCAGCAGATGATGTAATGGCTACATTGCTGGACCCCACATGGCCTACCATGGTTCAAGTCCTAGATTTGGTGGCTTGAAACTCACACTGGGGGGGACCAGCAGTTAACGTAATGGCTATGTCACTGGACTACCACGTAGTGACTCACCATGTTTCAAGTCCACACCCGGTGGCTCGAAACTAATACTGGGTATGCGTGTGTGTGTGTGCCCAAGATCCTGGGAGAATGGAGGAGAAGGGATTGTGGCATGACCAATTGCCCTGGGAGGTGATTTCCCACTTTCCCTCTCACTATCTCTGACTCTCCCCAGTAAGCACATGCCCCCTAAGGCAGAAACCTCTTAAAAAATTCTCAGGGAATTATTTTCTCTCTATATATCATAATCCTTGGAAATTTCATGCACTTCTATGGCAATTAAAATATCTGATACCAGAACTGGCAGGGATGCCTATTCCAAAGGGCCGGAAATCAGGTCTATGCCACTTGTTGCTGGACCAATCAATCTTTAGAAGCAAGAGTTTGTGAACAAAGAAAGGAATCTATTCAGTAAGGCCAGCATCAGAGAGATAAAGGACCTGAATCCAAGATTATCTCTGCTGATAGGATACAATACTTTCATAAGGAAAGGGGTCAGTTTGAATGTACAGTCCAAAAACAAAGGGTAAGTTGTTCGTTGTCTTGAGGCAAAATGATAAGGAAGCCTGATCATTGTCTTCAGGCAGGGTGACAAGGAGAACTGAAAGCATCAGGGAGGCAATCAGTGCTTTAAGGGAAGTTTTCCTTCCAGGTATGCGGAAGGGTAAGTTCTCTGGAAGGGACTTAAAAATAAGCAATGAGTAAGAAGGCAGCAGAAGCAAAGTGGAGTCAGGCAAGATAATTCTTAGATCTTGTTTTAGGAGCAGTGCTTAAGATGCTGAAATCTCAGTCAGTCAGTCAGATGGGAGGAAACTAGTGATGTCTTTCTCCTCCTTATTTTCATAGCCCAGTATCTGTAAAGACTCAGTGCAGTTATTGCCAACTATCATTACTTAAGCACTAGGCTGGATCTATTGTTAGGGAGGTCAAAGTTTCTGTAAAGTTCATTGTGAATGAAGTGAAAGACAGAAGTTAAAAAAAAAATTTCCCTAAGGTTTAATTTATTAACATGGACTCTAAAACCAAGTACAATACACAATACAGAGTCACTGTAGTTTTCTTATGACTTGGTTAAACATCTTTGCAACGTGAACTTCTATAGGATTCTCCTTTTAAGTTTATTGGTTGAGTATTTTAGGTCAAACTCTTCACAAATTTCAACATCAGCAGATTTTTCTGTAGAAAAGGCAGCATGAGAGACCAACAGATGCCATAATGGTTATGTTGATGGATACCCACGAAATTGACCATGGTTTGAGTCCCCGGCAGCCTAAAACTCATGCTGAGATTGTGTGTGTGTGTGTGTATGTGTGTGTGTGTGCGCGCGCGCCCAAAATCCTGAGAGGAGACTGTGTGATAGGCAGTTAGTTAGTCATGAGTGGGCAGCCCTAAGAGAATAGCAGAAGGACACATGTGACATCAATCACAGTTTATCAGGAGTTACAACTAGACTCTCCATGAGATGCCTTCTTCCCACCTAGACCCTGAAGACAGGAAGGCAAGGTAAATTCCGTTTTCCTTCCTTGGTACCTGAGGAAGACACACAGGGATGACTGTAAATTTCTCTCTTATCATCCCTCCTGAATACAAAAAGACCTAATCAAGCATTTTGCTCAACATCTGATTCCCACTGGGGCGATAAACTAATTGGGCAGCCTATCGTAATTAAACATCCTGGCTCACACTGGGCATGTGCAGTTAGGTAACCAAATTCCTCAAATTCTTCGCTTGTGAGATGTGCAAGCATAGGAAAAAGTCCACGAATTTCAAACAAAGGACATAGATAGTGTGACAGACCTTCCACCATTAAATATTTATGAACACCTCTGGTAATAAAAATAACTCTTAACTAGTTCCAAACGCAGTTGCCACCTGGCAACCTGCCCGCCCAAGAGTCTTTTGAGTGTACTTCTTCTCTAAAATCTTTCTTTCCTATTAAATTCTCTTTTCTACCTACTTTTATTTTGGTTGTGGCTTTATTTTGTGCCTCGGGACAGGTCTCTAATTTTAGTGATCTGGACCCAAAGAACCAAGGACTTCACATTGCAGCTCAACACTCTCCTACCCTATGACAATTGGAGGAGAAGGGATATTGGAGTGGCCATCACACCGGAGGTAAGGGGGTGAGGAGGGGAGGATGATTTCTTGCTTTCTGTCTCTCTGTCTCTCTCTGTGTCTCTGGTGAGCACACACACCCTATAGCAAAAATCTCTCTCTCTAAAAAAATAAAATAAAATAAAGTCAGTAAGGTTTAGAATCTCAAGTACATGAGGACAAAAAGTCTGACTACTTTTCCTATTTTCCAAAATCTTTTCAAAAGGGACTGGGGAAGTCATGCCCATAAACATTAATAGACCATTTATTTTCTATGAACAGGATTCTTCCTACATCCTGTCCCTGGTATAGTATCTTTGAGATGTATATTTCAACCAATTACAGTATATTCTTTTGTTTATCTTGTCCCAAGACACAGAACTTCCCTTTCCTTGAGATGTAGATTAAGCCTTTCTTTAACTAATCTCTTCCCAAGACACAGATCTTCCCTTCCAATCACCAACCTAAGAATTGTGGAACCCACCTATAATCTACAAGTCCCCGCTTCTACATGTCCCACGTTTTTGGACCAGGCCAATGGAAATCTCTTCACTAAATTTTGTATGTCAATCTCAAAAACAAATAAAAGGGACCCTTGTACATGATCACCCCAAGAAAGGCATGTATGTCTCTTCTTCGGGCCTAGGTCACTCATATTTGGCTTGGAAATAAACCGCATTGAGTATTAATTATTAATTTTTACAGTTGGTTGTTTTTCCGTCGACATACATAACTGGGAACCAGGTACTTCTGTTTCTGGCCTTGATTTCATCTATACATTTTGGAAAGTCATTTGATGTCTCAGTATTCAAACCATCATACTTGTCAAAATATTTTAAGTCTGCCTGTTTCAGAGCACAGACACTATACTATGATCAGAAAAAAAATCCCACTGATTCCCTCTGCAATTGTACTTATTTCACAGGACTATGAATAACCAAAAGGGTATAAATTCTTTCTTTTTCTTTTTTAATATATTATTCATATCTTTTCAATTTGGCATAACTCTTAATACTAGAGTGGGGAAAATGAATTACAGATGATATGGTAAAAATTCCCAGTTTCGTAGTGCCACCTGGCAGGCCCAGACCTAGCTCTGAGGCAGCAGAAGCCAAGACACCATACTGCAAGTGGAGTGGCCAAATATGGAGGTCATGTGACTCTGCCTGTGGGCACAATTCAACAGGCAGAGCAGCTCTGGCCCTTTTCAATGAAAGATCCAGAACAAATTTAACTTTTTGATTTAGTCATTAGTAGTTTTTCATTAGTTATTCAAGTCTCTAGATTTGTTGACTAAAAACAAGTGTGGCTCTTATTGTATCTATGTAAATGACACAAGCTAAAAAGCCACCACAATATAAAGTCAACCTGAAGTAGCTATCACTAGGTCACCATAGAAATTGGCCTGGAGGGAGGCCGGCAGTTGGCGTGGTGACTAAAGGTGCTGGACTCCTACATGGCCAACCACGATTTGAGTCCCAGACCTGGAAGCTTGCTTTCTTTCTCACTTTCTCTCTCTCTTGCTCTGTCACTCTCTAGTCATTTTTTTTTTTTAAATTAGTAAATAAATAAATAAAGTTAAATAAAATAATTCTTTTAAAAAGAAAGGAAAATAAATTGTCCTGGAGAGCCAACAGGTGGTATAGTGGTTAAGGAGCTGAACTTCACATAGTTGACTGCAGTTTAAACCCCAAACCAGGGGACTTGAAGGTTACGCTAGGCACATGTATGTACATGCCAAAAACCCAGAGAGGAGAAACGGAGGAGAAGGGATTGAGGCATGGTCATCCCCACTGGGAGACGATTTCTCACTTTCCCTCTCTGTCTCTCTCTCCTGGTGAGCACATGTGCCCTATGGCAAAAATCTTAAAAAAGAAAAGAAATTGTCTTGGGAACTCTTACCTAATATGAGACTCATTTATACAAATGATCACTATACAAATACTGCTAGCAATTGTGATTATATATTCATTATATAAATTAAGCCAGTCCTCAACTTTCCACAATACATGAGAAATGTAAAATATGATTGACTAAGGTATTTATTAAAGTAGTGATTTTAGCAAAGAGATATAATGAAATAGATCCATTTTTCTTTCTTTTTCTTTTTTTGCTAAGGCCAATCTTATTACATTGGTCAGCAAAAGAAATACAGGAAGACAATCGCCCCAAACTTGATCTGGGATAGAATTTTGAGGTCTCCTGTGATTAGCTCCTTCTAGGAAGAAATTAACATTCCAGATAAAATGCTTGTATACTTTAATGAGCTTAAGACTCCCTTCTGGGAATCCCACAGAGTTGACTATCAGCCTCTGGGGGAGCCAAATGACCTTCAACCAGTTTACAAAGAATCTGATGCTTTAGAACTGCCTTCCTTTTTATTTTTAAATTCTAGTTTAACCATTTTTCTTATGAAAAGATGTCTCTTTTCTTATAGTGGAATTTAAAATGAATGTTTACATGTGCTTATAATTCCTTTGTCAGAAAAATCACATATGCAGACATGTAAAGAGCTTTGTTCTCTCAATGCTTTTGAAACTATTATTTACACTCTAAATTGTAAAGATGGATACACAATGGATATACAAAATATGTGCATTAACCTAAGCTCTGGATTTAACCTCCACCACCTCCATTCCCATCTTCTTCCTGCCAAGATGATAAAATGCATCCACAATATCTGCATTAATTTTTCCAAACAACTAACAATTAAATGAAAATATTAGGTTGTTGGAAAAGTCATGACGTATTTTTTCTATATTTTTCTATGCAAAAATGCGTCATGACTTTTCCAACAACCCAATACATTAAAATCATATGTAAAAACTTGACAAAGATTCTTTGCTTGGACTAGCTTTAGTCAGACTCGAACTTTTCCTGGGTTTGTCTGTGAGGTTCCTTGTAGCATACTGTTTAAGCAAAGAATCCTACTGAGTCAGTTTAGGAAGAACTGTCTACCCTAGATATTTGATCGTCCTAGATATCTGATCAGGTTTCTCACCTTCCACCATTTCCCAGGTGATGCTACTCTGGTCTATCTTCAGCAAAAATTCTGTTTGGTCATTTAGCCAGAATTCCCTCTGACCCCATTGATATTTCCTCTTAGTAATCTTCCATCCACTGCCTCCATCTGAGGCTGGAGAAAGCTAGCAAATGGAAGCATATAAGGGGGGGCTGGATCATCTGCCTATGTGTCTAAATAGAAAAACCTGATCAGGGAAGAAACTTTCCCACCCAAGGTAATGGAGGCAGGATACTGGGGGAGGGGGGAAGGATGACTAGCTGATTAAGCCACATTTGAAATAGCCAATGAGATAAATCAGCAGGCCCAGCAACCTTTGAAAGAAGAGCCAGTGAGATGAGAAAATTAGTGGCCCAGCCAATGATCAACCAACATGACCTAGATTAAAAATTGTAAACCTTGCCGAATGTAACTGCTGGGGCCTTTGAGTCATTCTTTCTCTGACTGCTCAGGACTGCTCCTACCTCTCAGGAGCATACTTTCACCTTTACTTAATAAACTACCTTTTCCTTTAGCTGTTTGTGTGTTTAGTTCAATTTTTGTCTAAAACACTAAGGACCTGGATAACATCAAAGAAGCCATCCCACAACACACTCTACTCCTTAGGTATAAATTCCCATTCCCCCATTCCCACTTCCCTAGGAAATTTAAAATATATATATATATATATATATATATATATATATATATATATATATGATTTTTGCTAGAGGGTAGGTGCATTCTCGAGAGACAGAGAGAAAGAAAGTGAGAAATCACTACCTAGGGGGATGGCCGTGATGCAATCCCTTCTCCTCCATTCTCTTCTTGGGGTTTTGGGCATGCACAAAAATGTACTCTGTGTGAGTTTTTAGCTATCGGGTCCTGGACTTGAACCACAGTCGACTATGTGGAAGTCCAGTGACTTAACCATGATGCCATCTGCTGATCCCACCCCCAGGCAGTATTTAAAGTTAAGCCCAATCTCTTTCCTCCATTGGAAGACTTTATTATACTGATCCTTGACCCAATTGTGATGATTTTGAATGTTTTCTTACCATGCTTTAACAGGTATCACTGCATAATTTCCTTTAACAAATTTAATATTTAAACAGAATGGGATCACACCACAAGCAACAGGAAAAATAATTATTTACCCAACTCTCTTTGATACTAACCTTAAAGGTAGAACTGTTTGAAAAGCCAGGAAAGAGAAAGATATATAGGGACTATAATATGTAGATATGGTGGGCATGGAAGCTAAGCTAATTATACCTCAATTGTACAGCTAATTGATTTTCATGTACATTATGTTTGAGTAAACATCATTATTCAATGTAACTTTCACTCATCATCCTGCCTTTGATTCATTTAATTATAGTACCATTTCTCCTAATCAAAGAAAATAAGTATGATAATGTAAAAGCAAGTCACTGAATTACACTTCCAGAGGGAGAGTAAATAGAATTTTTAGACCTAAGAATTTCCAGGAAAGGTTATAATTTTTTTTTTGAGAGAGAGATTTTCGCTATAGGGCATGTGTGTTTACCAGAGAGAAAGAGACAGACAGACAGAAAGAAATTGCCCCCCAGGGGAGATGGCCATGCCGCAATCCCTTCTCCACCCTTCTCTTGGGATTTGGGGCATGCCTGCAAACGCACCCAGTGTGCACTTCAAGCCACTGGGTCCACGACTTAAATCATGATCAAAAACATGGGAGTCCAGCAGTGTAACCACTGTGCCACCTACTAGTCCTGGTTATAACTTTTAATGATCAAAAACACTGATGTGATGGGTTAACAGATGCAGAAGTAGTGAGGTAGGAGACAGGGGCCCTAAAAATATAGATAGGGTACAGGACCAAAATAGAATCACAAAATGGCTAAGTTTTAAGATAGAGATAAAGCAGCTTGGCTGTTTGCTCAGGAAAGACCTCTTGCAGTGGTGGCTCAGTGATTGGCCAGGCAGCGTGATCTAGACCTAAAAGAAAGTTTTTTTCAGGCACATTTCAGAAAGAGGATAAGATAATGGTTCTTAAGGCCCAAAGCCTCTAGACAAAGAATCTCCTGACCTTTGTACCCACTCCAAAATTAGAAGAATAACTGGATCCATCCAGTACGTGCCCACCCACCCACCCCTGCTGCCACGAGGGGAATACTTGCATGCACAAGCCCCACCTGAAAACAAGACTGAACAAGCCTCCCCTCTGACCCAGACAAAAACCCCTCACTCCAGTTCCTCTTGGGCAATTCATTTTCTAGGACCCTTTCCTTCTTCTTGGAAGCTCTGTTTTTCCTTTCCCCTCCTCAATTAGCTCCCCACTCTGCTATACTACTCTCTGTATCAGTTTCTCTAATTCTTCCTGATCATGGGACAAGAACCTGTGTCTTACTGTAGGTGGTAGACCCGGTCACCCCTACGACCCTGCGCTCTTGCATCAGTAGGGGAAACATTTCTTTGATATGGTGGTTCATTAGCGTGCCTTGAGGTATGTCAAACACAAAAAAGACAATTGAAAAGTAAAAGTTATAAAGACAAGGGAGCCTGGCTCACATGTGTCTGGGTTGCCAAGCAGTCGCCTGTGGTCTCCGCAAATGGGATCGGTGTCCTGGCACCTAGGCCCCCACAGAACCCTTCAAGAGGGTAGCCAACATCCCATAGCAGGAACATGGCAGTCATCCCCTCTGGTTGCTCACGTGTGGCCACCCATGATGACTACCGGTGCTGCCCAGGTCCCACGTCCAGCAAGATTTCCTGCAGAGGTGCAGAGTAGCTAGGGGAAGTCACCCCCACAGCCTGTTATGGGTAAACTTCATACATTGAACTCTCCTCTCCCTCCCTCTTCATCCTATTTTTCTTTTCTTTCTTTTTTTTTTTTTTTTGGAGAGGTTTTCGCTATAGGGCACATGCGCTTGCCAGACAGACAGAGACATAGAGACAGAAAGCGAGAAATCACCCCCCAGGGGGGATGGTCACGCCGCCATCCCTTCTCCTCCATTCTCCTCTCGGGATCTTGGGCACTCACGCACACGCGCCCGGCGTGAGTTTTAAGCCCCCGGGTCTGGGACACGAACCGCAGTTGACTACGTGGGAGTCCAGCGACATAACCGTTACACTAACTGCTAGTTCCCCATCCTATTTTTCTGAGATCTGTCTGCTAGCCTAACTGGACCTCGTGAGCCCCTCATGACCGTTGCTTTATCTCATGGACCTGGCTTGCAACTGGGGCTGTTCCAGAGGTATGCCTCCCACCTCTCTCACAGTAAACGTCGCAAGACCAGAGGCACTGCTTTCCGTGCTACCCACCCAAGGGCCCATACGGCATTGTTCTTGGTTCCGGTCATAACTTAAAGGGAAAATCTCATAATGTCCAGAGCCCTTGATGTCCTGCCAATGAAGGAGGATGTCCTCACACTCCTTGCAGCAGGAACCCACCTAGGTGGCACCAACCTTGACTTCCAAACGGAGCAGTACATCTATAAAAGGAAAAGTAATGGCACCCACATCATAAATCTGAAGAGGACCTGGGAGAAGCTTCTGCTGGCAGCTCGTGCCATTGCTGCCATTGAAAATCCTGCTGACTTCAGTGTCATATCTTCCAGGAACACTGGACGGAGGGTTGTACTCAAGTTTGCTGCTGCCGCTGGAGCCACTCCTATTGCTGGTCGCATCACTCCTGGGACCTTCACTAACCAGATCCAGGCAGCCTTCCGGGAGCCATGTCTTCTGGTGGTGACGGATCCCAGGGCTGAACACCAGCCTCTCACAGAAGCGTCTTATGTTAATCTACCTACCACTGCCCTATGCAACACAGATTCTCCTCTGCACCATGTGGACATCGCCACCCCGTGCAACAACAAGGGAGCTCACTCCGTGGTTCCGACACGGTGGATGCTGGTCAGGGAAGTGCTGCGCATGTGTGGCACCATCTACCGTGAATACCCATTGCAGGTCCTGCCTGATCTCTACTTCTACAGAGATCCTGAAGAGATTGAAAAGGAGAAGCAGGCTGCAGCTAGAAAGGCTGTGACCAAGGAGGAATGTCAGAGTGAACGGACTGCTCCAGCTCCTGATTTACTGCTACTCAGCCTGAGGTCGCAGACTGGTCTGAAGGCGCGCGGGTGCCCTCTGTGCCCGTCCAGCAGTTCCCTACTGAAGACTGGAGCACTCAGCCTTCCACCGAAGACTGGTCTGCAGTCCCCACTGCTGAGGCCACTGAATGGGTGGGAACAACCACTGAGTGCTCTTAAGTCTGCTCTTCCATAGACTCTTATTCAAAGTAGAAATAAGGTTGATAAGGAAAATAAACAACAGTTTATAAAAAAAAGACTAGAGGCACTAAACCAAGACATCAATCCAGACATATTCTGCTGGCTTTATTGATAGGTATGATATCAAAACTCCTAGGGACAAGCAGTTAGCGTAATGGCTATGTCACTGGACTCGCACGTAGTCGACTGCAGTTCGAGTCCCGAACCCGGTGGCTTAAACTCATGCCGGGCGCCTGTGCGTGCGTGCCCAAGATTTCGAGAGGAGAACGGAGGAGAAGGGATTGTGGCATGGCCATCCCCCCTGGGGGGTGTCTTCTCGCTTTCTATCTCTCTGTCTGGTGAGCACACGCGCCCTATAGCAAAAACCTCTTCAAAAAAAAAAATCTCCTAAACAATGTGTGTCTTTACTTGATTTATGCACACTTTGTTCTTCGTGGATAAACCGTAAGCCTATATTTGTTGACTGCATGGACCATTCTCTGCCTGGCTGTCAGTGGAGCTTCCCTGGTAGGTAAACTCATGTCTTTGTCTCTTTGTCTGCTGGACCTGTGAGTGTATTTTTTGAAATTGGTAAACATCATGTGCAAGCACTCCCAAATTTGGGGGCCCCCTGAAACACCTGGGTCTTCTTAAGCCAAAACCAGGTCACTGAGGGCAAGCTTCATTTTGAGGAAGTCCACTGTCCTGTTCATGGCCACTATGCCAGAGTGCCTGGAGCACTTGGAGTTGCCCTGGGACCTAGCAGTGTGATCGCCACAAGGAGGCAGCCTGACAGTCCACCCAGCCAAGCCAAGCCACCATCAGGGCTCCCATCCTGACCTGAGCAGCCACTACCAGTACCCCCAGACTTCCCGAGGATTCTGTCCGCACCCCCTGGCCTAAGCAGGCTACAGCGAGCAACACAGTGAGTTCTTTTACATCAAATGGCAGACACCAGAAAGGAAGTTGAGGGAGTCCTCTCTGTCTACTCAAGCCACACGTGCACTTTCCTGATGATGCCCTAACCACTTGCCTTGGACCGAGTGCAAAATAAACTTGGAGCAGCCAGTAAAAAGATAAATAAATTAAAAAGGAGAAGAAAAGAGGAAGGGAAGAAGAAAAAGGAAGAGGAATTTATTGGTCTTACAAAGCGAGTCAAAATAAGGCTCAAATCCTAGGGCATGCAGTGAGACGTCAGCAGCATGGCCAGATGGAAATGACAGACATGTCCACAGGCTCTGAGGAAGCTAAGCCTTCTTTAAACTGGAAAAGAGGTATGTTTGGAAAGAGTTCAAGTTGGGCAGAGGTAAGAGAGGAAGGTCCAGAGAAGATGGGGAAAGGGACATGATTGGGTAAAAGTCCATTGGCTGAAGTTGTCTGGAGCAATTCCTTGACCTCAGGATAATGATTTCTTCTTTGTGTCAGCAAAGTGTGTGGCCAGCCTTCAAAGGGGCTGGGGCAAGATTTTATCATGAGAAAGATTGTCTTTGTGAAAGTCAGACAACAGACAACAGAAAGTAACAAAAAAAAAAACAAAACAAACAAACAAAAAAAACCCTTTTCCTTTCTGTAACTTCTTGGTCTTAATTTAGTGTAGCTATCTATATCTTTTCTGGATAAACTTAATCTTCACAGATAAAATAACGACTCTATTTTGCTGTGCGTGAGTACCTTCCAGATTAAAGATGAAAGTCTGGGAGTAGTGTTGGTGGAGGGAAGGAATTCAAAGAAAACCTCTTGAGTATTTTCGTCACTCAGACAAATTTTTTTTTTTAGTTTATATAATATTTGAGCAGACATGTGTGACTTAATTTTTAAGTTTGAAGAAATTTTAAGAAAAAGTTTAAGAAAAGCTTGTATTTAAAGTATCTTTAGAATCATAAATGTAAAATAACAAATCAAACTATGTAATAAAGGGAAAAAGAATTAGCAAAAACCTGAGAGAGGTTTTGCAAATTAAAATCTGAAAGAACAATTAAAATTAATTTTGGAAACATTGGCTATGAGCCTGACATCTTTATAGAATAGTACTACTGCTAAAACAGTTCCATATTTTCCGGAATCTCAGTGAGTAGTATCTGGGTCTTGAATAAGAATCAGTTCTTGCATTCCAGCTAGGGCTTTCTTAACAATATGCCATCCCAGTGAAATGGAATGGTGATTCCCAAATGACTTGGAACAAAAGCATTGTTTTTTAATTATTTTTAAATGTCTAATATTGAGGTAAATTTCAAAATAAGAATACATATGGTGGAGGCCAGCAGGTGGCGTGAAGGTTAAGGTGCTAGATCCCACATGGCCAACCGCATGATTCAAGCCCTGGATCCACTAATCTGAAAACACGTGGGCATGTGTGTGTGCATGCATGCCCAAAATTCCAAAAGGAGAATAGAGGAGAGGGGAATGTGGCATGGACATCCCTCTGGAGGGTGATTTCTCACTTTCCCTCTCTTTGTCTATCTCCTGTGAGTGCACAAGACCTACAACAAAACTTAAAAAAAAGAATAGGTATAGTGATGGTCCAGCTCTGTAGCCTAGTGATTAAAGGAGCAGTATCCCACATGGCTGACCATGTGGTTTAAATCCTGGACCCAGCAGCTTAAAAAATACACCAGGTGTGTGTGCATGCATGTCCATGTGTGCTCAAAATCCCAATGGGATGGAGGAGCATGGGTCATGAGGTGACTATGCCTCATTGGGGAGTGCTTTTTTCCCCTCTTTCTCTTTCTATCTCTCTGTATCTCTGGTGAGCACATGCGCTTTCTGACCGATTTAAAAAAAAAAAAAAAAGGTATGATGGAGTGTATCAAAGCCATACAGCACTAATGTTATAGTTTTATGTTATTTTATTTGAAATCTTGCCTTGTAATTCAAATCAAAACTATGCGGTGTAATACTAGATTTATACTTATATTGTTGAGCTCAAAGTTATAAGAAGATATTACTAAATATGAAAGTTCATGAAATAGTAAGAACTTTATACTCACCATATAAGTAAACCATGAATGTACTTTGTTACATATATTCTAGTTAAATATGTAAGACTGTCTTTGTATCAGACAACTGAAGCATATAAAAAAGAAAAACAAATTACTGTTATGAGAGTAATTCTTTTCTATTTTAAGAGAGATTTTTATAAGGCATGTGCACTTGCTAGAGAGACAGAGAGTGAGAAAGTGAGAAATCATCCCCCACTGTGGATGGCCATGCCACAATCCCTTCTCCTTTATTCTCCTCTTGGGATTTTGGGTACACATGCACATATGCCTGGCATGAGGTTTTGTTTGTTTGGTTGTTTTTTAAGAATTATTTTATTTCACTTTATTTATTTATTTTAATTTGACCAGAGAGGGACAAAGTGAGAGAGAGAGAGAGAGAGAGAGAGAGAGAGAGAGAGAGAGAGAGGATAGGGTGCACGCTAGGCACAGGATCACTTAAAAAACCACTGCTCTCTCTGAGAGCTGAACTTCACATACACTGACGATCTAAATGTGAAGATGGCTTAGCCTTATGGTTTTTCTCATCTTGTGCATGTAGGTGCACTCAAAGCCCAGGAGTCTAAGTTGGTCTTTGAAAAATTCAGAATAACTTCATAAACTGGTTTTAGGATATTAAGTGAAATTCTGCCAAATAATTGCTTTGTGACATGGGCCAAGTCACTTTGAAGATTAGAATGCTGGAGCTGATAGAACACTTAGAGATAATGTAGTCCAATTCTCTTATTTTAAATAAGGAATCTGAGACTCAGAGAGTAACTTGACCAGTCCTACAGCTAATCAGCTTGATAGGAAGAATTGGAATCTAAGATTCTTAAATGATAATTAAATGTTTATTTCACTAAAGTCCACTCAATCTCTTATGAACTCAGCTATTACACTTTAGAAATGGAAATAGTTAAATCTGATTTCTTTTTAATAGGGTGATTGTAACAGTCAAAGGAAATATATCAATAGAAATAATCAACTGCAGAAATAATAATGTGGTTTATTTCTAAACACAAATATGTATGACTGACCCAGAGAAAAATAAATATTCCTTTCTCGGGGTGCTCAGATATGAGAGTTTCAGAGACACAGTTCAGAATTTTTTTCCATTGGTCTGACTGAAAAAGACAGGATGTGTGGAAGTGGGGGCTTGTAGGTTATGAGTGGCTTTTACAGTTTTTAGGTTGGTGATTGGAAAAGGAAGGTTTACTGAAATCAGCAAAAAATAAAAATGTACTTTAACAGAGATAAGGAGGCTTAATATACATCACAAAGATACTATGCCAGGGATAGGATGTAGGAAGAGTCCTGTTATCAGCAGGTCAAAATGGTCTGTTAATGTTTGTGTGACTCCTCCAGGCCCTATAGAAAGGATTTTGGAAATAGGAAAAAGCAGTCAGACTTCTGTCCTCACATATCTGAAAGAATTTTGACAACTAAATAGTGCTGATGTGAAATATTATTATATAAAATTTGAAGGGAAATGTTTGTTCATAATTGTACATATAAATAATGTCCTGATGAAATAAGCAAAAAACAATAATATTATTTTATTATAATAAAACCTATTATAATAATAGGTCTTTGGAATGTGATAGTATACTAGAAATAAATCATAGTGACTTCCATTCTTTGGTGTTTCTAGGCAACTATACCTTATCCACACCTCTGAGCAGAAATTGCCATAGATTTGACTCTGTCATTTCTAATTTAAGATTAGTTCCCTAACCAACGGGAAGAGCAGGTAATCTATTGTCTACCTTGTCCCTTCAAACTGCAATTGAACTGAATCAATGCAAATTAATCTCCTGGGAATTTGAAATAAGAAATGTAAAATGCATAAGCCAGTTAACATCAGTAATAAATACAAGGGCTAGAAATATTATGAAATATCATAATAAATACAAGGGCTAGAAAAAAACAAACAGAAGAAGAAAAACTCAATCTATGCCAAGAGACATTTTGGCTTCTTATAATTATATTACCAGATCCATTTCCACTTCCAGTAATCTATATCCTTTTTAAAATTGTATTTTATTTTTTAGGTTTTTGGCATAAGACTCATGCACTCACTGGAGAGAAGAGAGACAGAGAGAGGAAAAGTGAGAGATCACACCCCAGGGGTAATGGTTATGCTGCATTCCCTCCTCTATTCTCCTCTTGAGATTTTGAGCATGCATGCACACACTCCTGGCATGATTTTTAAGCCACTGTGTCTGGGACTTGAACCATGGTTGGCCATATGGGAATCCAGCTGCCTTAACCACTATGTCACCTGCTGGCCACTATGTTATTATATTTAATCATCATAAATTAATATTTTTCCCCTTTATATGTGAGAAAATGAGTGTGTTCACACTTATGAGAAAGAGACACAGACAGACAGACAAAGCACTTCTCCCCCAGCAGAGCCTGGTCACTCTGCAATCCTTTCTCCAATTCTCCATTCTTTTACGATCCTGGGCACATGTATGTTCCAGGTATGTTACCATGGACCCAGGATTAGAACTTCAGTCAGTCACAAGGGATCTGGCTTCCTCTGCACAGCTCTTAATCATTGAGCTAAGTGACCTACCCTAAGTGTCCTACTCTTATTTTCTTTTAAAATTTGTATATTTTATTCATAATAGGGACCATGTGAGTATGCCCCCTGGGGTGTATGGGGGAGACAGACAGACATAAGTGCCCTCATCAGGGTCTTATCACATCACACTACTCTTCTCCTAGCCCTCCATCTTGTCAAGATCTTGGGCATACACAACATGTACCTGGCATGTTTTCAGCCTGACCCACGGATCTGAACCTGCAGGCAATTATGTGGCTTCCAGCACTGCAGTTCAATTTGCTACCAATCATGCCACCCAATTGGGCCATCCCTCATTTCTTTTAAGGTTGACTGAGAGAGATTGAGTCTAACATTCAAAAACTCCTAGGATTAAGCACCCTTTGATAGCTCAGCTGGTAGAGCGGAGGACTGTAGGCTTGACAAAAACTCCTAGGAATAAGTTTTATTCAAATATTAGTTGTATTCACATGTAGGTAAACCACTCAACTTCTCCCACCTTTTTGGGCTACATAAAATTCTGTATGGGACTTTGAGATTTTATAAACACTCCCAAATATGTCTTGACCCATTTTACACATCATAGAAAGAAAATCATTTCACTACAAAATGAGGCCGCTATTTTTGAGATCATGAAATAGTTAAAAGCTGGCAAGTGCTAACAAAGGAAACATTGAGATTTTTTTCATAACAATTCCATAGATAAGTAATGACCAATGACCAATTTTCTATGTGAAAGAAACTGACTATAACCAATGGAAGTAAAGAGGAGACTAAGTATCAATGAGCTGAGATATGCTCTGGGGATTTTTTTTAAAATTAAAATCAAATACATAGCATTCTGATCTTACACACCACTCTCTTAACCTTGGCCTGTATGAATCTATTCCTGAGTTTTGCTGTTCTAACAGAATTATCATTCTAAATCTCCAAGATTGTGAACCAGAGTATGGGCCATGGAAATGCAATTGAACCAGCACTTTCTCTTGAGATAAATCTTGTATTTTCATTAGCCCACAGGAAGAGTTTTTCTGTTTTCCTAAGCAGCCATCATACCTAGCCCTTGTAACATATTACATGTTAAAATGATACTTTTGTTTCTTTTAAAAAGAAAAATTTCCAGAATATACTTCCGAGAGAGAGAGAGAGAGAGAGAGAGGAGAGAGAGAGAGAGAAGGTGAGAAAGCACCACCCATGGGGAATATCACACCACAATCCTTTCTTCTCCATTTCTCCCTGCTATCAGAGAAGTTTGGGTACACATGCACATATGCCTGGTGTGTTTTCCAAGCCACTAGAACTGGGACTTAAACCATGTAGTTGGCCATATGGAATCCAGCTGCCTTTAACACCATGCCAACAGCTGACCTCAACCATTTCTTTTAACAGAGAAAATGTACTCATCACAAACCAACTGAGTAACCTTATCCAAGTTATAGATCTTCTCTGCACCTCATTTTTTTTACATGTACAAATTACTGGACTAAAGTGAATAGACTCTGGGGTGCCTTCCAGGTTAGCATACTATGTTCTATGTAATATTATGATTAACATGGTTCCCATCCTTCTAACAATATTTTAGTAATTAGCAATACTATGTTGTATTGCTTAAGATTAAATTATGAGAGGCTTAAAGACTGAATTGCAGTAAATTTAGCAACACACATACACATACACACACATGCACACAAGCACACATACACACAAACACACACTATGGGACTTCAAAAAGTGCATGGAAAAATTGAATTAGAGTAAGAGTTTATTTTGGCACAAACACATTTAAAATCTGTACATAGTTTTAAAAATACTACTCATTTTCCATGAATTTTTTCATGGAAGATCTCATATATATACACATATACATATATACACATACATATATAGATATAGATATTCATGATATTCTATGAAGTCTTTTTTTTTTTTTTTTGGAGAGGTTTTTGCTATAGGGCACGTGCACTCGCCAGACAGAGAGAGACACAGAGACAGAAAGCGAGAAATCACCCCCTGGGAGGATGGCCACGCCGCAATCCCTTCTCCTCCATTCTCCTCTCGGGATCTTGGGCACACATGCACATGCGCCTGGCGTGAGTTTTAAGCCACCGGGTCCAGGATGCGAACCGCGGTCGACTACATGGGAGTCCAGCGACATAGCCATTACGCTAACTGCTGGTCCCAGATATTCTATGAAGTCTTATGGGTGAGAACTCTTTGGTCTTTTCCTAGCAACAAACTACCTTTAATATCACTATCAGTTGAGCATATGTTTCTCTGCAGTCCTGTATTCCTCTTGTACAGTGACATTTTTCCAAATCAATCACCATCTCCATTGACTTTCTTTCTCATCCTTGTATTTCCCCTAGGCCTCTTCTTCCTTCTCTGTTTATGAATTTCCTCCATCTTTTCTTTTTTGATTTTTAATCAATTAATTTTTCATAATACTTTCTACATTTGAAAATAGATGATCTATGAGAGTAAATCAGTCTCATTTGGACTTAGAATCTATGTTTATTCTGAGGGTCAGAAGCTTCTAGTGATTAACAGACAGCAAATATTTAGATAAAATTTTCTTGAAATGTTTTATTTGATTCCTAACAGTTTTAATTATATTTTATTTTATTTATAAAATATATTCTCTGAATAATGACTAAGTTATCAGGAGTATTCCTATGGCAACTCTATTACCTAGGATATTTTATTTTAATTAACTTGAAATTCATTATTTGGGTGTTGTTCACTATATAACCACAAACAAATATATTCAAATGTTATTTGAACTGTTAGATACTATTTTTACATTCCAATTAATCTAGCATGTAATGCTCTAATCTTTTCTCAAAATTTAAGACACATTTTCTCATCTACTCACTTGACTCATTATCTACTTCATTGGCATCTTTACAATAAATAAGCATGCATTTATTGAGATGTACTGTTTCTTCAGTCTTATGATTAGTACACACACACACATAACCTTGTTTTGTTCTAGCACATCAATTTAGAATATACAAGTCTTGAGGTATTTTAGAATTTCAAAGAAATTGTTATGTATACCAGTGTAATAGGGGTAGGTTTCGTAGAGTTTGTGAACAATTTCTTCCACTGAATCCATTTCAGTTTTGCTCGTTTCCTACTGTCATCAAGAACTCCTGAATAGATTATCCTTCAAAGGCCACTTTCAATTTTACCTATACCAAGGAGCTATTTTTCAATTACTTAATGTTGAACTGTCTTGTCACCTCAACAATATATATTTATAAAAATATACTGAAAGCTGAAAAGGCACACCAAGATATAAATTCTAACTCATTCAGTCTCCCCACAGAAATACTCAGTTCATTAAATCATTCAACAGATATTCTTAGTGTCTGTTATATGCAAGGCACTTTGGGAGATAAGACACGGATCTTAGAACATGTTCTCTGTTCTTTTATTTCGGAGAGTATGGAAAGTCTATATTCTCAAAATATATGTTTTACTTCTCATTTAGAAAATGTTCAACTATTAACATTGAAATTTTTTTTTAACAGAATATCTGTTTTTTCTTACTCAGAGTCTGAAAGAATTAGGCTCTATGTACTGTTGTACACCAAAAAGACAAGGCTATGTCTTAAATCTTGTGTACTGAGTGAAAGATAGCTCTGCTTCAACTACGAAGTTGCTGAGAGAGTCCCTGAAGAACACCAAAGCTCTCTAGCCACTATTCAAATTAAGGAAACTAGAAGGCTCCCAGAGTCATGAGTCAAACAGGATTTTTTTTTTTAAATATAGAGATTTTTGCTGTAGGGTGCATGTGCTCACTAAAGAGACAGAGAGAGACAGAGAGAGACAGAGAGACAGAAAGAGAGAAATTACCCCCCAAGGGAGATTGCCACGCTGCAGTCTCTTCTTGGGATTTTGGGCGCACACATGTGCCCGGTGTGAGTTTTTTTCTTTCTTTCTTTTTTTTTTTTTTTTTTTTTTTGAGAGATTTTGGCTATAGGGCATGTGTGCTCATTGGAGAAACAGAGAGAAACAGACAGAGAGAAAGTGAGAAATCACCTCCCAGGGGGCTGGCCATGCTGCAATCCCTTCTCCTTCATTCTCCTCTCAGAATTTTGGGCATGCACACACATGTACCTGCGTGAGCTTTAAGCCTCCAGGCCCAGGACTCAAATTGTTTTCGACTATGTGGGAGTCCAGGGACGTAACCATTATGCCATCTGTTGGTCCCATCAAATAAGAATTTTAAAATTATGGTAATAGTAAAAAGAAGAGACAAAAGGAAGTCATGGAAATGACATAGAAACATTTGGAGAACTGTCATATTACAAAGGAAGAACATACATAATTACATTTACTTTCTGTTTACTAAGTATCAGGCATTGTCCTATGTCCTACATGAGCATCATATAACTAATTTCTCACAACAACCTCATGAGATAGATTTTTAAGAAAATTTTCCAAAGGACATGTGTGCTCACCAAAGAAAGACAGAAAGAGAGATGCAGAGAAAGAGAGACAAGGTGAGAAGGTAACCTCTCCTTTAGGGATGGTCACACCGCAATTCCTTCTTATCTATCTCTCCCTCCTTTCAGGATTTTTGGCATGCACACCCTCATGCTGCATGTACTTTTTAAAACTTTTATACATTGGGACCAGCAGTTAGCGTAATGGCTATGTCGCTGGACTCCCATATAGTCGACCGCGGTTCGAGTCCCAGACCCGGTGGCTTAAACTCACGCTGGGCGCGTGTGCATGCGTGCGTGCCCAAGATCCCGAGAGGAGAATAGAGGAGAAGTGATTGTGGCGTGGCCATCCCCCCTGGGGGGTGATTTCTCACTTTCTGTCTCTCTGTCTGTCTGGTGAGCACATGCGCCCTATAGCAAAAACCTCTCTAAAAAAAAAAAAACCTTTTATACATTTAATCACTATACATCACTTTGTTTGCAAGTTGAATTTACCCAACATTTCACACCAGTCCAGTTGAGGATACAATACATATAATCATTAACAGATGTGTTCCATAAATGTTTTGCCTCTCTATTTTCCTCCATAATTTCTTTCCTTACATTCTCCCCTTTTTCCCACCCTCTTACCACATTGTCTACAGAGTATATAACCATTTTAAATATTTCTATATCCTCTAATCTCTCAGTCTCCACCATAGAGTGCAAATAGTCATTATATGTTAAGTGAAAACATACAATGTCTTTCTTTCATAGCCTAGCTTGCTTCACTCAGCAGTAAATCTTCCACATTCATCCACTTTCTATCAAATGCCAGGGTCTTGTAGTTTTTTTTTATGGCTGAGTAGTATTCCATAGAGTATCTATGCCACACTTTTTCAATCCACTCATCTGTTTGTGGACATTTGGGTTGGTTCCATGTTTTGGCAATTGTGAATAATGCTGCAATAAACATTGATGTGCAAGCACTTTTCCGACTGAGCACTCTCCTATCCCTTGGGTAGATACCCAGGAATGGAACTGGTGGATCATATGGTAGCTCTATTCATTGATCTGTGAGAAACCTCCATATTGTTCTCCACAGTGGCTGGACCAATGTACACTCCCACCAGCAGTGTAGGAGGGTTCCCCTTTCACTCCTTCACCACATCCCCACCAGCATTTATCATTTATTGTTCTTATAATATTCCCCACTCTGACTGGTATCTCATTGTGATTTTGCTTGCATCTCCCTTATGATGAGGAATATTGATCATTTTTTCATATGCTTTTTGGCTGTTCATATGTCTTCCTTGGAGAGTTGTTTATTCAGTTCTTTGCCCATCTTTTAACTGGGTTAATCCTTTATTTTTATTTTTTATTTTTTGGATAAACTGCTTGAGTTCCCTGTGTATTCTTGTTATCAGTACCTTATCTGAAGCATAGTTTACAAAAATATTCTCCCACTCTGAGAGTTGTCGATTCACACTAGTTACTGTATTTCTTGACATGCAGAAACTTCTTAATCTGATGTAATCCCACTTGTCTATTTTTGGGATTATTGCCTGTGCTTTGGGGGTCTTATTTAAGAAGTCTTTGCCTACCCCAATGTCTCCCAGAGTTTCCCCAGTGTTTCCCAGGAATAGTTTTATAGTTTGAGGTCTTAGGTTTAGATCTTTGATGCACTTTGAGTTGATTTTTGTCAACGGTGAGAGACAGGAGTTCAGATTCATCTTTCTGCAAGTGGATAGCCAGTTTTTCCAGCAATGTTTGCTAAAGAGGTTTTCCTTTTCCCAAAGGATTGACTGGTACCCTTTGTCAAAAATCAATTGGCTGGGTGTGTGGGTGGAGCGGGAGCCTTGGACCCACATCATAAACAGACATCTTGGCATGGTAGGGTCACCGGCTTACTTCGTGCTGGCATGGCCCAGGGCTGAGGCTGCCTGGCTGTCTGTTGGCCGGCCAGTGGGTCTGGCAGTCTGGGCCCGGGGCTGGGAACCCACGGTCAGGGATCCCTGGAGAGGAGAGACTACAGCTCTGAGATGAAGACAGAGGATGAGCTGCAGGTGCAGCACCTGGAAGAGGAGCACTGGGCTAATAATCTTCTGGTTCCAACAATTGCAGCAATTGATGGACTTGCTTTGGGTGGTGGCCTTGAACTGGCTTTAGCATGTGACATCCACGTAGCAGCTTCTTCTGCAAAAATAGGCCTGGTTGAAACAAAGCTGGCAATTACTCCTGGCGGAGGAGGCAATCAACGATTGCCACGCACCATCAGCATGTCCCTGGCCAACGAACTCATCTTCTCAGTGCCTGTGCTGGATGGCCAGGAAGCCAAAGCAGTGGGCTTGGTCAGCCAGTCCTGGAGCAGAATGTGGAGGCGGACACTTCCTACAGAAAGGCTCTAGACCTGGCCCAGGAGGTTTTACTACAGGGACCTCTTGCAGTGAAAGTGGCAAATTAGCAATTAATCAAGGGATAGAGGTCAATTTTGTAGCAGGGTTAGCCATAGAAGAAGCTTGTTAAGCTCAGACCATTCCAAGAAAGACAGAATTGAAGGTCTTCTTGCTTTTAAAGAGAAAAGGTCCCCTTCCTATAAAGACAATAGGAGGAACAGACGTCCCTGAAATGCCGATGTAAGAAATGTATCTCTGGAAGTATCTTTCAGACTTACTGTATGCTTCAGCACATGGGATCTCAATGACCAAAACAGCGGATTATTCTTAGCACATAATAAGCATCAGAGTGGACCTGTATGTGTACTTCATTCAGATGTGTATCATGCCATATTAATTCAAATTTATAAAGCTAGGCATACGTATTGTCAAAACAGATTCAAAATTAGGTATACATTTTTAAATATTTCCTGCATATGAGGCATTTGCTCTTAGTTTTTAAATGTGAATAATTTATATATTGCACACTCTAGGGAATAATGATTGTATGTCTACTGTACGTCTACTTTGCTGCATTAAGAAAGTAAAATTATTTCTATATACCAAAATTTTAAAAAAAAGAAAATCTTTTGACTATATGTTTGGGGGGTTATTTCTGGGGTCTCTACTCTGTTCCATTGCCCCATGTATTTTTTTAAGCTTCTGGGTCAAGGACTTCATCTGAGCAGCCAACCATGTAGAATCCAGCTGCCTTAACCACCACACTACTGACTGGCCTGGTAGATAACTTAAAAATACGTATTTCTTCAGATTTTTTTTTTTCATGAGAGAACGAGACAGAATGAGAAAGAGAGAGAAGGACCCTCTAAAGAGGCTCATGCTGTGATCCTTCCTCCAGCCTTCCCTGACAGACAGAATCATGTACAGATTGATCAGGGAACCAAACCCCCAATCTTCCATATAGAACCAGCTTTGCTTGAGCAGTGCATTACTGCTATGCCACCAAGCTGGCCCTAAGGTCTCAGAGTCATCTAGTAAATTTTCAAAGGTCATAACATTCAAAAAAGAAAAAGTTAGAACTAGAATGTGGGACCAGCAACTGGCGTAATGGCCATGTCGCTGGACTCCCATGTAGTTGACCACAGTTTGAGTCCTGGACCCGGTGACTTAAACTCATGCTGGGCACATGTGAGTGCGTACCCAAGATCCCGAGAGGAGAGCAGAGGAGAAGGGATTGCGGCGTGGCCATCCTGCTGGGGAGTGACTTCTCACTTTCTGTCTCTCTGTCTTTCTGGAGAGCGCAAGCACCCTATAGCAAAAACCTCTCCGAAAAAATAAAATAAAATAAAACAAAACAAAATAAAATAAAATAAAATAAAATAAAGAACGAGAATGTAAAACAGGTTTGTCTGACTCTGAAGTGCGTACATTTAACCACTGAACTCCTTGACTTCTTACACATTGCTCTCAAGGCTAGACAAAGACTGATGAGCAACCTGTGACTAAATTTAAGAACTAAAGAATATTTTCTTAGTATATTCTCTCCAAAAAGGAAAGTATTATGTTTTTATTGTTCACTACTGTATTTCTAATATGAAGTATCAAGAGCATAATACATGCTAACATATTTGCCAATCTAATATGAGAAATAAATGCCATTCTTACTTCACTGAGAAAAAAGCCATTAGAAGAGTATGTTCAGTGTGTTCAGTTTGACTCCATTTTCTAAATATATATATATAAAGATATATATGGGGCTAGCAGATGGTATCACAGTTATGTTGCTGGACACCCACATGGACAACTGCAGTTCAAGTCCTGGGCCCAGTGGCTTGAGAATCACTGTAGGCACATGTGCATGCATGCCCAAGATCCTGGGAAGAGAATGGAGAAGGGACTGCAGCATGGCCATCCCCACTGAGGGGTGATTTCTCACTTTTCCTCTCACTGTCTCTGTCTCTCTCTCTCTCTGTCTCTTCTGTGAGTGCAAGTGCCCTAAAACAAAAACTACTTAAGAAAAAATATATATATACACACACATATACATATGTGTGTGTGTGTATGTGAGTACACAAATAATATGTATATATTTGCTTATATTTACAATAACAGAAAGTTAAACTAAACATAAACTATAACATAGTTGCCTATAGGAGAAAGAAAAAAGGTGAAAGAAAAGCAGCTATATAGCTTTTGAATTTATCATGTTTTATAGATTCATTTTGACATGTAAATATGTAGAAATTTTAAAAAGAAAATTAGATGTTGAAAGGTTATACTTAAAAATCAAATACAAAATTAATTACATGAGCCCAAGTATCAAGTTGGAGGCTTAAATACACAGAGAAAAATATTGTAAGTCACTTTAACAGAGAGTCGCTATTCTTGAACCTCTGTTCCGCATTGTATATATTTAGTCCTCAGAGAAGGTCAGCTACTCATGACTCTAAATATCATCTATATATTAATTATTTCAAGTGTTTATCTATCCCAGAATACATAGCAGTCTTATGTACTTTTGAAAAATTATATGCTTTGTACTTGCTCTACTTTATCACAAAGACAACCTTAACTTTTTTTCTTTTTTAGTTTTTGCTGTGGGGTACATGCACTCACGGGAGAGAGAGAGAAATCACCCCCTGAGGGGATGACCATGCCACAATCCCTTCTCCTCCATTCTCCTCTCAGGATTTTGGGCATGCGTATTCATGCCCTGCAGGATTTTCAAGCCATCACATCTGACACTTGAACCTCTGTCGGCTATGTGGGAATTCAGCTCCTTAACCACTATACCACCTGCTGGCCCCACCTTAACAATTTTTAAAGGAGAAAATCTTATAGACTGTATTCTTGAGCAAAGTGATATTATACCAAAAGTAAAAAATGGAAGAGATAATTGAACAAACCAACAGAACTTTAGACATAGGATATTTAATTAAGAAATAAAAACTAGGGACCAGCAGTTAGCATAATGGCTATGTCGCTGGACTCCCACGTAGTCGACCGCGGTTCAAGTCCCAGAACCGGTGGCTTAAAGTCATGCCGGGTGCGTGTGTGTGCGTGCCCAAGATCCCAAGGGGAGAATGGAGGAGAAGGGATTGTGGCATGGCCATCCCCCCTAAGGGGTGATTTCTCGCTTTTTGTCTCTCTGTCTCTCTCTGTCTGGCTGGCAAGCACACGTGCCTTATAGCAAAAACCTCTAAAAAAAAAAAAAAAAAAGAAAGAAAAACTAAAACTGCAGTTAATGTAATAATCCTAAAAAGAAAAAAAAAAAACAACATCTTACTTCAAACCTAATACATGAAAAATTCATAGGAAATTTTATAATATTCAATGTTTATTATTGAAGAAACAAGATAAATGCTAAAATAAATTAGAAGATAAGAAAGGATAAATTTGATTAATAAATAGCTGGATTATAAAAATATGCATAAAAAACATATGAGTATATGTAAACTTTTAATAGAAAATTTGATTTAATTTAAATATGAGGACTGGACTAGATTTTAAAATTCTTTTTCAACTCTAATTAAATCAGACGAATATATGCTGTATAGCTTCCTGAGCCACAAGAAAACTAGAACTCCCAGAACTTATTATTTTAAAGGCCTGCTTTGTGATCATGATAACCAGGGCCAATAACCATTAAGATCAAATGCCTTTCCTACTAGCTGTTAAAATAATCCCCACTAGAAGCCCTGGATTCCTTTGAATAACATTTCTCTCAAATTTTCTCTGAGTGCATTTTTAAGAGTAGTCAGAACTCTGAAGAAGATAAACTATATTTTTTGCTGTTTTTCTGCCTGTGCATTGCAATTTTTTTTTATAGGTTTTTTGCTATAGGGCACATGTGCTCGCCAGAAAGACAGAGAGAGACAGAGAGGCAGAAAGCGAGAAATCACCCCGCAGGGAGGATGGCCACGCCGCAATTCCTTCTCCTCCATTCTCCTCTCGGGATCTTGGGCATGCACGCACACGCGTCTGGCGTGAGTTTAAGCCATTGGGTCCGGGACTCGAACCGTGGTCGTCTACATGGGAGTCCAGCAACATAGCCATTACACGAACTGCTGGTCCCGCACTTTTTTTTTTTTTTAATCGTGAAAGGTCACATGCTCTTGCCAGAAAGAGACACAGAGAAGACATAATGGGATAAGAAAAGAGAGAGACAGCATCTTCCGATGGGGCGTGGCCATAGTACAATCTCTTTTCCTCCATTTCTCCATTCTGTCAGGATTTGGGGCACATATGCACACGTGCCTGGCATGTTTCTCTAGCTGAACTGTGGTCAACCATGTGGTATATGGCTCCTTTAATAACTAGGCTATAGGGTTGGTCATATTGCACTTTTTTCATTTGTGTCTTGTAGAATGTTGTGCAAAACATAATTAATATTAATATTCAGCTATCCGATGAATCTTGAAAACTATAACAAGTCTTAAGGGACAGTGTTTACTATTAACAAATTATTTTGAGATATATGGCTTGCCTTTTAGTTGTTCTTCAATATTTAGTGGAAGCTTGTATGTCTCTGTTCTTAAGATATACAAAATTTTTTTTTTTTCAATTTGTCAGAGGGCATGTGGGCACCAGAGAGACAGAGAGGGAGAGGGAGAAAGCACCTCCAAATTGGGCATAACCCCACTCTGTCTTTTTCATTTCTCAGTCCTGTTGGAACCCTGGGCATGCGCACGCACACACACACACACACACACACACACACGGCATTTTTTTTTTTTTTTTTTTTTTTGGGGAGAGGTTTTTGCTATAGAGCACGTGCGCTCACCAGACAGAGAGACAGAAAGCTAGAAATCATCCCCCAGGGGGGATGGCCACGCCACAATCCCTTCTCTTCCTGTCTCCTCTCTGGATCTTGGGCACGCATGCACACGCGCCTGGCGTGAGTTTAAGCCACCGGGTCCTGGACGCGAACTGCGGTCGACCACATGGGAGTCCAGCAACATAGCCATTATGCTAACTGCTGCTCCCAATGGCATGTTTTTTAAGATGTCAGTACTGGGATTTGAACTGCACAGTTGATCATGGGGAATCTGGCTTCCTTAACCACTAGGCAACTAAGGCAGCCTTTAAGGCATACAACTTTATTGAATTTAATATAATTATCATGTTCTTTATTTATATTTGCAATACTATCTTTGTGAACTGTCAATTGTTTCACAGAAAAAAAAATAATTGAACCTTAAAACTGCATATGTTTTGTTTGGTTTCTTTGTATTATGTACTCTTGAAACAACTTAGTGTTGTTTCTATTTATACAAGGCCATAATCATAAGTAGGTTATGATGTGTATTTCAAAATGACAAATTGTTCTCTTTTCTGATAGTCATTAAAACCCTTTGCCTTTTGACCATCATGAACAAAAACTGAATTTTTGAAGGTCACATTTAATACTTTCTAATTAATTTAAATATTTAAATAAAATATGAGAAATGAATCCTTAAAATAATGGAAAAAATCTCGATGCTACATTGCAATTCCTAAAAATAGATTTATTTACCTCAAAGAATAGTTTTTTTCTACTTAAAAGAAATGAATGTGAGTTCTTGGTTAGGCTGTCTTTCATAGGCTAAATTAAGTTTATCTTATTCAGATTTAGATATAAATTTTTGTATTATTTGGATAGTAGAATCACATCTACATTTTACACATGATCTTTTTTTAGATAGATTTTTGCTATAGGGCGAGTGTGCTCACTAGAGAGACAGAGACAGAGAGACAGAAAGTGACAAATCACCCCCAAGGGGATGACCATGCTACAGTCCTTTCTCCTCCATTCTCCTTTTGGGATTTTGGCGCACACACACACACACACACACACACACACATACACACATCCAGCATGTTCTAAGCCACCGGGTCTGAGACTTGAACTGCAGTTGACTATGTAGGAGTCCAGTGATATAAACATTACACCATCTACTGGTCCCCACATGAACTTTTTTACTTAAGACTAGACTACACGAGGGACCAGCAGATAGTGGAGCAGTTACATCACTAGACTCCCACATGGTTGACCACGGTTTGAGTCTTGGCCCTGGTGGCTTGAAACTCACACCGGACACGTGTGCGTACATGCCCAAAATCCCAGGAGGAGAATGGTGGAGAAGGGATTGCAGCATGGCCATATCCCCTGGAAGCTGATTTCTCACTTTCCCTCTCACTGTCTCTGTCTCTGCCTGGTGAGTGCAAATGCCATAAGACAAAAAAGACTAGACTACATGAGAACAGATATGCTGAGAAATTTTTTTATTTTTATTTTGTGAGAAACTTATTTAACCAAGACCACATTTATAGTAAGCATGTAACAAAATACTTGAGAATATGGAAACAATGTTGTCATTAGACAGGGTTCTCCAGAGAAACAGAACCAACAGGAGAAACATATATATGATAGGGTTTATTATAGGAATCACCTCATATGACCACAAGATGGAGAAGTTCCATCATAGGAGGTCTACAAGCTGGAGAAAAAGCTGGAAGACTCAAAAGCAGGAAGTTGGCTTAGCTCCAAGTCTGAGGCTGAAGGCCCACATGCAGTCAGAGGTCAGAGGCCTGATTACCCTTGGTCAGGCACTAATATGAGTTCAGAGTTCAAAAATTAAAGAGGTATATGAGGGCTAAGTGCTGGTGGGAACTGAATGCATTGTCAGGGGCTGAGTTGTGGATTAAGGATGGAGTAGGCAGTTGTGTAGGTAGCAGGAATGGAACACACAGCACTCTCTAGAAGAAAGTGTCTAGAGAGAGGAAATAGAATCCTCCACTTTCTCTTTCCTTCCCATGCCCCAGTTGATTGGATGGTGCCTGCCCACATTGAAAGCAGGTCTTCTCAAGACCAGCAGATGGTGTAATGGTTATTTTGTTGCACTCCCATGAAGTGGATGTGGTTCCAGTCACAAACTGGCAGCTTAAAATTCACTGGAGGTGCATGTGCATGCATGCCCAAGATCCCAAGAGGAGAATGGAGGAGAGAAGGGAGTGTGGTGTGGCCATCCTCCCTTTCTGTATTTCTGTCTCTGTCTCTCCAACAAGTGCACATACACTATAGCAAAAACTCTCTAAAAAGAAGAAAGAAAGAAAGAAAGAAAGAAAGAAAGAAAGAAAGAAAGAAAGAAAGAAAAAATAGGTCTTCTGAGTCTAATGACTACATACGAGTCTTGTCTAGCAACACTGCTACAGACACATCCAGAAACAGTGTTTCACCAACCATTCAGGCATCCTTCAATTCGGTCAAATTGACTCTCGAACCTAACCATTG